>WEKX01020279.1:302478-325292 GCA_013390025.1 Pitta sordida
TTAATTCCTGAAATTAAAATGTGTTGGAATGCTCAGTGCTGCTTTTCACTCTCTTTTCAATGGGCCCTTTAGTTTTTCACACCAAGGTGTCCTTTGGGGTGCCAGGTCAGGCTACCAAAACAGCTTCTAGGAGGGGATTAGGACCAATTAACATCTTTGTACACAAAAGCCACTGGCAGCTGAACAGGCGGCCTGGTGGCCTGCTCGGGAGCTGCATTTTAAATAGGGGCCTTCTGTACTTGAGCTCAAGTGGGAAGAGGCGGAGAAAGTTTTTATTTATAATTGAAAATGCTGCTCTTGGATAAAGTCTAATGAAAGGCAGAGTGGTGTTCAAAAGTATCTAACAAATACCATTTGAATATTGGCCTTTATTGTATGATTTCCATCAAGGATAGCATAACAATATAGTCATTTCTCCTACATATTGAGATGAAGTGATTTTCCTTGTAGAATAAAAACAGCTTCATCCACACATTGCATCGGCCCTTCTGTTTTTCATTTCATGTTCTAAGTTCCACTTTACACTGAAGGTGCCTGGTAGGACAGTTATTCAGGAGTGATATATGTCCATAAATCTCATTTTGAAGGGAATTCCACCCTTCATCTACCTGAGCCACTACAGCTCAAGTCAATGGAAAAAAAAAAAAGAGAGAGAGAATTCAAGTATATGCATCAGGATGGAGGGGGAGGGAGTCCTATAAGGGAATCACTGTGTTTCATATAAGCAAACCTGCATTTACAATCCTTAATTTTGTGCAAAGGGAAAAAATAAAGAGTTCCAAGTCTGAAGTGCTGAATTCAGCCAAGTCAGATCCTCAGCAAAGGTAATGACCTCAGCAGCTTGGCCCTTGGTATTTTGCACCCGACTTAATGTCTTTACTTCTGCTCTGTTTTGTTTTCAGTGCATATCACTTCTAAATCATCACTCTTGCAATCTGATCAGGCATTAAAGCAAAGGGAAAGGGAAAGAAATATATGGTGTGTGAACTACTATTGTACAAAACCTAGCAATTTACAAGGGCTTGTAAGTGGGAGTTGTGTGAACTCGCAGTGATGTTATAAAGCTTGTAATGAAACTGATTTCTGTATTTTGAGAATGAGCTGCTTTCAAACACAATATTTCTAATCACTGCACAAGCATTCCTCCTCCCCCTTTCATAACAGTCATAGCCGGGCAGTTTTGTATATTTTTATCACTCAGGTAGAAAACCAATTTCTAGAAGTTTTCTAACTATGCTTTTGATAGGGAAAAAATTAGTGATAGGAAATAATAGCACAAATGTATTAAGTCCACCGGCCAAGCTGGTACTGACATCCTGATTGGTAAGATTTTAAATGAAGGAATTATAAGGTAGAAGGATGGTGCACATAAGTTTCTAAGAGCCTAGCAACTGACTGGCTGAAAGTAAATCAAGGGAGATCAGCAGTTTGGTCAGCCTGTGTTGGCTTAACCACACTGGTCCATGTGAAGGATGTGATCTGTTGGAAGAGCACTGGATATCATTTGCTATGGTGTTTATTCATCTATTTTTTATAAGCAACAAAAATATGCATTTATCACTGGGTTGACATGAATAAAAAAACCCTAATCATGATCATTTTCAACCTCCTGGTTTACATAAATAAAGAGAGATTCCACTTAGCGCGTCGTTCTGCAGCAAACATTAATACACTCGCTATGTGTGGCTTTGCTCCTTCCTACCCCCTCTTTAGTTTCAGATACTGTATTGTATTTCTTCCGACATGTTGATTCTACCTAATGTTAAATGGTAATTGGCAGTAGTATAGGTGGGGAGAGAAACATTGTTATATTTTGTTCATTTTTCACACTTCAGCAGTTATTCCTTTCTCTCCCTGGCTGTACGCTTATTAGTGTATGAAATGCAGGTGTGTGGGAAATGGCAAGCACACATTGACAGGTTATTTTGTTGGCCACTGCCTAATTAGTAGCATAGTGGATGCACCCTGCTAAGCTTTAGTGTGGTGCAGTAGAGCTGGTCTGTTCTAATTTCCTCACAGCTTTGATATTCAGCAAGAGATTGACGGTTAGCACAAAGAGCCAAAGCACGACGGAGGCCTGCAGAAACAATGGCCCTTCTTGCTTGTAGACACCACAGATGTGAGAGAAAGCTGACTAAAAACAATTGGCCGACACTGTCTAATTGTCTCCAATGTCAGCATCATTAATGTTTTCCCATGTAAAAAGTAAAAGGCCAAGGTTGTATCCTCCCTTTATTTTGAGTCACATGATTATGTAACTTACTGAGATTCAGATTAAGTGTTAATTGTATTTGTGCAATAAAGAAACTGAAGCTACCTTGAATTTAATGAATATGTACTTAATTAATTTTGACAGCCTTTATCTTTATTACCTATTGAATAATCACAATCAGAATTAATAACATTTATAGGCAATTAAAATTACAGCCTATTTAATGATAATATATGTTTACATCTTTTGCTGAGATACAAATTATGAATACTTATTAGCAAAGAAGTTGTTTCCCTGCCAGGAGGGTTTCTTGTCTGTGTTAACAGCAACAAACAACAATAATCAGTTCAATGTGTAATAGTGCCTTTCACATCAGACAATCTCCCAAAGCGCTGCACAAGGGCACATGAGAAAAGGCTTTGCAGAATTTAAAGGTAATCACTAAATGGCAAAAATTGTAGTGTGCCTGGAACAAATGCTTCAAAATTACATGCGATAAGACAAGGCCAACAATATTTGAGCAGTTTTCAAAGCTTTACTTTCTTGCAGAAAAAAATAATGCGAATAAAAAGGGTCCATTAAGGATGCAACATCAAACTCCTTGCTGATCCAGTAATATCAGACCAAAGATTCAGTAGCTACAAGCCAGAATATCTCCTCTGGTACCAGCATGGATAAAAGCCTTTTGGCGCTGAGATCTTACATAGAAATCCTAATTCCCTGGTACAACAAAGGGAGAACAGACACAGCTCTGTTTCTACCAGTGCTCTCAAGAATAGGCAGCTTTATGTGAAATAGAGTAAATCAAAAAAATAAAGATGCTTTGGAACGGTTAATCCTCTCTGCCATGGTCCAAGAGTAGTAGGGCTGTTGCAAATTACAAGAAAAAGGACAAGGGTTGTTCAAAGAAGGAAGAAGGATCAGGCCTGGGGTTTGGCAGGTATAACTTAAACCATCAAATGCATCGGCCACAGAGATACTGCACACACATGCACACACACTCACTTGGTCATCTGCACAAGTAATTTTACTTTTTGAATGTTAGTTTTCTTAACATCTCTCCCTTTCAGAGGATGGAAAATATTTGTCCCACCACAAAGCCACTGTCCTCGGAGAGATGCATAACTTTTGCTAAGTACTAGAACTTTACATAACTCATTTCAGGAAAGAATTGGGTCTGATACATGTGACCCATGAGAAAAAACCAGCAATCTCGCTAGATCTGGACACTTGGCAATGTGGTGAGTCCCTGTGAAGCCAGGATTCAAAACATGCATGTCCAGGCTGGCATGCTCAGCATGAGCTTTGCTTTCCTTTCCCGATCCTTCATCCCTCAGATCCTTTCTTGGTCTTTCAGGGCAATGGTTCTTTCTCTCTCACTCCTGGCTACAAATCCTCAGGCACAGCCACTTGGAAAACCTATGTCACCTTCTTCCCTTCCCTCTCTCCCCTCCCCCCCCAACCCACACAACTAGTGAGCTGCAAAACAGTCCTTGGGGTATTTCAGGTATTTTGAAAGCTAAAAAAAGAACCCTAAAAGTGCAGTTCTTTCTGTCTGGACACGCAGTGTGCCTAGGAAATACTGAAATCCACCTCAGGTGTAGTGCAAACATAGTCCACTAAGAGAACCTACCCCTGAGCACCAAGGATATAAACCAGGCTGAGCCTGTTGACCCTGGGAACAGTGATTTCTTCCTGGACTTCTTTTGTTTATCAGCACAGATACAACCTTTGTAACACGTCCTGAATGGGCAAACATTAGAAACCAGCAACAAGTGAATAACCTGCTTAGAATGACAGCTCACTGTATCCCAAATAATCTCACCCTTGTCCACTTTCAGAAAAGAATGGAAATTTTCTGAAAAACAGAAAAAAAGAAAAGAAATGAGTAGTCTGAGACAAGGAAGCTGAGGGACAAGGCAAAGAAGGAGATCTGGAAGTGGGGAAGAACCATGCTGCTCTTATATGGCTGTGCTCATGAATCGAGGACCATCAGGCTGAAAGACAAATAAGCATGAAAAAGGAAAAATTACTACTCTTTACAAGTGTGTAGGGAAAAGAGCCCTGAGGGAGAAAAGCTATAAGGTAAGGTCCATGCTAGGAATAGGCTGTTAGACATTGTGTAACCTCTAGTTTAGCAGCTGAGCAACCTTACAATCAACGTGTGAGTAGTGTCCATCTGGTCCTAAAAGGGAACTTGGTAAGTCTGTGAGAGATACTGTGTGAGCTGATGTGTGGGGCTGCACGTCCTGGGTGTTCTCTGCTCCTGGAGCAGCGAACGCTCACACCGGATGTGGCTGTACAAAGAGCTTTGGTGCGAGAGATAAAGGAGCCATCCTCCTGTCCTGACTACAGAATCTGGATTTTAAAGGTAAACTGAGGATTGGAGAGGTGAAAACCAACTGCAGGAATTCAGTTCTCTGAAGAAATGTGTACTGACATTCACAAGGCTTAAGTAAAGTAGCACATTTGAGGGCCTCTTACTAACCATTTAAAAACGAGTCATGACCGACTTCAAGGTAAGACTTCTGCCAACTCCCCTCTTGCACAGGCAGACAGCAAACAACTAGTTACTGCTGGGCATTGACAGAACAAATAAACGATACTTTGTAGTATCTATTATGCATGAAACCATTACGTTATCTTATAAAATAGATTTTTATATACATATTGTTATTTGTTAAGCTGCGGAGTGTACAAAGAGTAGTTTCACAATCCCGATTGCCTGCTGCATTCATCTTTATTCAAATGCAAGATCCACCTCTTTGGGCCCATAATTCATCAACTTTATTACACTTAAGACATTGACTTCTGCTTTCCATCAGACACAAGGAAGTGAATCACTCATCTTTTATGCAGCTGTGTGCTCTTACAGCAGCTTCTCTCTCCTTAGAAAAGTGTACTTGGTTGAATTTAAGAAAATTGAGAGCTCAAAACCAGGTTCCTTGAATCTAGGGCTGAACATTAACCTTTCCCGCACTGCAAACCAGGGACAAGAGGGCTGTGCTATTCATATGTCTACTCAGAAAGAGCAGAGCAGGAATACATGCTGCCTGTAGCAGAAAGTGATCAGGGAGACCAGGAC
The DNA here is from genome assembly GCA_013390025.1 of Pitta sordida. Taxonomy (NCBI): domain Eukaryota; kingdom Metazoa; phylum Chordata; class Aves; order Passeriformes; family Pittidae; genus Pitta; species Pitta sordida. Next base: position 307,776 of record WEKX01020279.1, read on the forward strand.
ATGTTCAACTTCTGATGGAATGACAGCCAAAGGTGAGACCTTGGGGACTATTTTACAACTGATTGTATTCAGGGATTTGGGGTTTTTTACCCATGATAAAGGTGCTGGAGTTCAGCCCTGGCCAAGCAGTCGATTTTCAGTTATTGGCTGTATGACTCCTTTTCTCTCCATACCCAACAGTGCCATGTATTGCAGGGAGAGCCTGCTTGCAAACAAACATACAGTCTCCAGAACAGCTGAGACATCTATCAGTAAGTGAATACAAGACTCCCACTAAAGAGGTAAGTTTGTTTCTACAGGTCAGTGATGAGAGATGGAACTTGTCATGCATGAGAAGTATCTGCCCATGTGGAGGGATGTGTCTTGCTCTCCAGCCATGGGACACCTCCAGTTCTCCATGATGCTGTCAGCACATCTCCCTGCACATGGAACAAGGATTAGGCAGGACCTGCAGGACAAATGCACTGGTTCAAGCACAGCAGTGGGCAGTGGCTTGTTGAGGAGAGCTGCACAGCCTTACTAGCCCAGGCACAGTTTTTCTTGCTGGAAAGACACTCGAAATATGAAGGCAAAGGATGCAGACTTAAAACTATCCTTTTCTCAGACACCACCTATCTTGGAAGGCATGATCCCTTTAATTGTGGTTTGCATTAACAGATAGGAGGTTTCAGCTTGGTTTTCCTCAATTAATTTCTTGGCAAAGCAAAAACCACAGGGTTTTGCAACTTCCAGGGCATTTTCTCTTCCTTGATGTGTCATAGTAAGCAACATGCTACTGAATGACTTGTTTGAAGTTCTGCCCTTATAAACTGCCCTTGCATTCCTCAAAAACATTCAGTGGCTGCATAACACATCCTATTATAGCCATACCTGACCAAAATACGGCAGGGGATGAGCACTTGGAAAAAAAATAATGTGGTCATATAAAAAAGTCACAGGTTTTGTCTGAAGTGTAGATCTATAGGAAAAATCTTCTCTTTGGTGAAAGATACTTTGAAGAAGTCTTTACCAAGCAGTGTGTCCACCATCTGCACTGGGAGGTTCTGATCTCTAGATATTGCTACAGGATACAGCAACAGGAGCTTCTGCACCTAATAAATCCTAACATTCTCCTTAAAAACCATTGGGAGTTTTTCAAAGCTTTTACATTGGCTTTTCCACCAAAAGAACAGATCTTAAGGTAGGTTTCAATACCCTCTGCAAGTATTATATAAGCTACCCTTACCTTTTTTCTCTTATTTTGTATTTTCTTACTGTTCTGAGTTTTCACATGCATGCATTTTGTTTAAATTAATAAAAGGAAGTTTGAATAAATGGTCCTGTTTCATCTATGACTATAGTACCCATCAGGGAGAGTGATCAATAAATGAAGCAAATAATTATAGAAATAAGGGGGCCAGGAAAAAAAGAAGTAGATGAGTTTTGTAGTTTCATTCACTCGGATAATGGTAGTCTGCAGTAATGTAGGCAAGAACAAAAGTATCGACTTTTAATCCATTATGAACCAAGGTGTTAGTTTTGTTGCATGGTCTTGTTTTCATTTTTTAAGATTTCCCAGTGGCTTTTAGTACTTTTCATCTTCATTAAGGATTTTAAAAGCAAAGATCCTTGCTTACATTTAAAATACTTTTCCAGTGCTGTGATGAAGCACAGTCACTTGCTAATGGATTTCTGAATGCCATTTTCATTATAATATTTTTATAAGACACCTCTCTTCCTCTATTATTACATTTGCTTTTGTAAAATGGTTGAGACTGCTCATCATGTACTTTAGGTCCTTTAAATATTGTTCCTGTTTATCATTACGGGAGAGAGTTGGTGCTTGTTATGGGTAGGATTCCTTTGGGGGAAATTTTCCCATTACCACCATGATGCTGGCAAACTGAGGAAGGGAAAAGGTAACGCAGCTAAACTAAGGACAGAATTCTTCAGCAGGCGTGGGGGTGGAGGGCTTCACTGTCTTGTGGCTTGAGAGCTAATAGCCCTTGATAGCAGGCAAATTCCTGCCCTGCATGCTGTGCAGGGGAGAGGTGGAGTATGCCCGCCTTTCCACCTCCCCACTTTCTCGGGACAATAGAAGAATTCGGTGGGGGACTAGTCCAACTCCCTGGTTTTTCGGCTGCAATCCTGGGGAGGGCTCGGTGCTGCCTCGCTGGTACTATCTTCTCCCAACTCCTGCCTCGGATCCACATCACCTCTTGCTGCTGCCTGTGCCTCACTGGACCCTGCAGCAGCCCCCGGAGAGGGAGAAGAGAGCCTCACCTGCACCGGTCCCTGCTCCGAGACAGCCTCTCTGCCCTTCCCCATCTCCCGCTGCTCCTCTATCGGACAAGTGACTCGCCCATCCCAGCAGCAAAACCAGAGGAACCCCCTTTTGCCTGTGGGATGAACCTACGGGACCTGCTTGTTTCCCTCCCAGCTGTGACCACACCTAGGAAAAATGCATGGAGGAGGGCCAGGGGAGGGAAAGGGTTTGTTGGGGGGATTTTTCTTGTGTACTGTTGTGTTCCTGCTGGTTCCTTGTTTTAAAAAAATAATTATATATATTAATAAATAATTGATGCGTTCCTTTTCTACATATTTTGGCTGAAAGCCTCTTGATTTGAAGGGTGTAGTAAAGTAGAGAAGGAGGTTTTCTTTTCACTCCAGGAAGGTTCCCATCTTCCCTGAAAGGCATTGTTTTAACCTAGGACAGTGTTTAATTTATATGGGAATAAAGACATAATCCAGTTTGTATTTGGCAGCTAAGTGAGTTTATGCAGAGCCTATATTTTATCCCCGGGATGGATTAGGACATCCTCCTTCAGTATGGATCAGTTATGCAATTCACTTTGAATTATATACAGGTAATATTGGCTGAAGCATTAGCTAACTCAGTCTTTTTATTTGTAAGTGTTCAGGGATTCCACAATGCCATAAAAGTAAACTCAGCTGCATAGGATAAATGGTATTATTTAGGGAAGCTGGAATATTGACAGCTCCACTGTGTGGTCTGTCTCTGAGCAAAGGGAATGTCCCTGCCCATGGACAGACATTTGCTAAGAGGTGGCTCCTGCTCAGAGCAGCTGCTGAGGGCTGAGCAGCTGCTACCACATAGTTGCCTTAGTTAGGGCATTTTTGGGTCGTACCCTAACTCCAGGCAGGAAGGCCTCACACTCAGATGTCCCTGCTGTTCTACGCCTAAAGATGCCCTTGATTTAATCAATCAGACCACAGACCTGACTCCAATCCTTCAAGACCCCCCCAGCCCAAAAGCTAGGGCTGCTTTGCTCCTGTCTCTTCAGGCAGTCCTGCGGCTCATGGGATGAGGGCAGAGAGCCCAAACCTGCCTGTTCCACACAGTGGCCAGGAGGTGTGAACAGCTCCTCCACTACTGCTGGTGCTGTTTGACTTCTCAGTGGCTCCTCCAAGGTGTCCACTAACCCTATCTTCACATGAAAATAGTGTTCGATCCTCTCCTGACCTATATCAAAACCAAATGAGAAGGCAATCAATCTGGATTTAACACTAATATTTCAACAGCAGGTTCTCTGTCACCATTCTCTGTTGCAGACATCTTTCTTGATTTAATTTCATGGAAGGTACAGCTGACTTTTGTTCCCTGGATATTTTTCTCCAAGTTTATGTCAATAGAAATGCACTTGTACCTTAAGCAAGAATAATCTAAAATGTATGTGGTTCCTGGCTGCTCAGAACACTGACTGCTGTAAATATCAGTGATGTTAAGATACAGAGGGTTATTACAGAGCTTTTGCAGTGTATTTTCACTAGTGGTTTTCAGTCATTTCTACCCCAGCATGTCAACAAGCTGACTCCACGGCTCAGGATTTGCTCCAATGGTTAGAAGTCAAGGAAAGAAAAACATTTCTTGAGCTTGATGAGTGTTATATTCTGCCTTAATGCATCTTTTAACTGACCTGTCAGAAATATTTCAGACCTATATATCCTGAAAATCTTCTTTCAGTTCATCTGTGATATTTGTGCTGATATGTCTCCTCTCTTGGACCAGTGATAACAATGCTTTATAGAATTCCTCCATAGTTAAAAGCAGGTGCTACCCTTATGAGGGTGATTAATCCCACATGTTGAATGTGCCAAAGCAAGGACAAAAGAGACAGAGCCATGAGCTCAAGGTTTGCTGACAGGAAAAAGGAAATGCAAAAACAGCAACAGAAGCTATCTAATGACAGCACTGGCAGTGATTCCTTTCTACCAGTCTCTTCACTATCTATCGAAGCTGATTATTTTTGGGAGGCGAATGAGGGTGGAGAGGTTTAACTGGTATCCTGTCTCCAGGAGGCTTTTTTGGCAGCTAGGATGATGAGCACAGCCTTCAGCTAGAGCTGTTTGGCTGCCATTGCAGTGAAAACAAAGGGAATGGAACCTTGAGCAATTCCAGGTATGGAATCCCTGCCATATCTCCAAAGGGTGGGTGGTGGGCATTATGAGCAGAGAGAAACTGGAACTTGAAGGGACTTGGAAAATACCTGACCAGTGCCATGTTTTCCATCATCTGAGCAAGTGAAAGAAGTGAAGAGGGCAGAAAGGCAGAGGGAGACAAAGTACACACCAGAAGGCTGATTCTTCCTATGTTAAATATTGCCCACCTCGTTGGACTCTCATTCCTGTTGTGATTTGATCCAGCCTTTTGTTTGTGTGATATTCCCCCCTTCTCCCTTCTTCCATACACTTTCATCCAACTTGTTTTACTTGACCACTTGCAGACACCTTGAGCCTGATGTGGTTCCACTAAGGAAATTGGTCTTCTCCCAGACATCAGGAAACCGGAAAGCAATGGGTATTTTGAAGGTATTTTACTCCCGGGCTCTTGATGGGAGGATAATTTTCTGATGTTTGACAAAAGCCAGTTGGTTCTTAACCTGGAACTCAAGGCTAAGACCTGTTTCAAAAGCATTACTGAGATACAAACTGTCCAGACCAGAGACAAAGCAGTAGAACATTAGAAACAGCAGAGACAGAAAATTCATATTTACAGAAAATGTGGCTGGCTTCTAGTAGCTCTGGATATTCAGGAATGTGTTCTGGTGAGACTGTATAACAAAGGAAATTGAAATTCAAACTCTTCATCTCTGGGTTGCTGTCTCAGATTTGGTCAAGATTTACTTGTTGACATAAATAGCTTCTAGAGACAGACAAGAAGGTATTAGCATCTGTTAGCACTGGCAAACTGTATAAATGACCTGTGGGTGGAACAATTTTTTGCCTGCAGTCTGTTGTTCTTCAGCAGAACAGAGACTAAATCACCATTGGTGCATGCAAAGGACGTTATCAGATCTGGATGGCCCTGAGACTCATTCCTGACTCTGATGTTTACACCAGAGCCAGAACCGGAGGAGATCTCATAGACCTGCATTGCCAGCTCTGCCCAGACGGGCAGCAATTCTCATCTCCACAAGCTGCCTTCATTTTTAGACTCATTCTGCCAATGGATGTGGTCAGAGGATCATCCTAACTGCAATAAAAAATTGCTGATGCCTTTATAGAAGTAAAATAGTTATTCATAAATGATAGGGTAGAACAGGCTGTTCTCACAAGCTGGGCAAGCTTATCCCACGCAACACACAATTGCCTGTGTTTTTACCAACCACATCAGAATGGCTTCTTTACCAGTTTAATAAGCACATGCTAGTTAAACAGACACCATTCTTGCAGCACTGTAGGAAGCAAAAATGAAAAAGCAATTTTTTGCCAAGCATTTGTTCCAAAGAAATCTGCTGTTTAATGCAGACTGCCTGTTCTTGGCTCTCCTGCTGCCTCCGGAGCAGCTCAGAGGAGTGTGGATGTTTTTGGTGGGGTGTAGAGTGGTTTCTTCAAACCCTGGTGTGTCCATAGGTCAGTTCCTTAAGTGTGAGGACTCAGGATAGAAGTACTGGTGTGATATTTTTGCTACGAAGCCATTCTAAACCTATTTCAGCAGCTAGTCAGTAAATATCTTGGAGCTGGTGGTGGTGCAGAACCCGCAAGGATGAATCTCCTGTCTCACATGAGCAGTGCTATCGGCACTGGCAACCTTAGTTCAATAACAGCAGAGAGTGAAACTGCTCTGTATCTTCTCCTCTCTGGAGGGGGTGCAGCTGCTCAGACTTGTAGCTGCAATCCTGTCCTGAGACTGGAATGCATGTTACAGCAGTCTGGGTTAATAGAGGGGTTACTGCCCCCTTCACAGCATTCCCTTTTCCCTTCATCCTGCACCTGCAGCTGTAAATTCCTGCTCCAAAGAAGAATTATCAAGATTAGAACCTTTTTTTTAGGGTACTTATACCCAAATTGCTTCTTTGAAAAATGAAGAAACTAACATGCCATCTTTAGAAGGGTAGTTGTTTTGGGTTTGTCTTATAATATCACCGAGAGGTATTTCCTAAATTCTAACATATTAAAACCTCAGGGAATGAGGGACAGGAAGTAGGTAGGGGTAGTCTTGAGCTTTCCCCCAGCATGAGTGATCAGCAAGGATGAATTTTTCAGAGCTGGAGGGGCTGTTAGCCAGAGGAGGGGGCTCACTGCAGTGTGGACACCCCACTGGAGGTGAGGGAGATGCTTTGCCTGTGAGCTCCATCATCAGCTATGGGGTCAGGGAGGAATATGATGCTCAGAAATAATGGGATCCACTCCAGCTGGGCAATGGCTCCCAGTATTATGGATTCCATTGACTCTCTTTGACCTCCAGACCACCAGTTTTCCCAGTGACTCTCCCCTCCCCTTTCCATACTCTCATTTGTAAGTGACTCTCACTTCCACCAAGTATCTTGGGTGCTACTGCCATCTCCTCCTGCCATATTCCCTCTCATCCTCCTGAGACAAAACAGCTGTCACTGCCCATCTCCAGATTTCTCTGGCTCAGGTGGCACAGAGGCCATGCTTTCCAGGATGTCCCTGATCCATCTCTCCCAGTCGTCTGCTTTGGCAAAACCAAACCGTGTGTTCAAGAAACCTCCTGGCCACGACAGGGACCTTGGCTGGGTTTTTAGAGCTGCCACAAGGTGGTGAGGTGCTACAGCTTCCCAGCTAAGCAGCAGTGATTTGTTTTGGTTTAGGATTGGTTTCTTTTCCTTAAGGTATCTAAAATCAGTGGCAGTTTAACTGCTGAAACAAACCCAAAATTTGGGTTTAGCCAGAGACTTGCCATTGAATTCTTTAATCCATATCATTAAATTTCTGGCAATTCTACAAACAGAAGTAAACCAGTCCTCATAATGACTTGCATGTGACTCTGCTTTACAGTTAGCCTGAAATCCTTTACAGTAGATACAGAAGTGTTTTGATTCTCATTGATAAATAATAGGTGTGGATCTTTGTAGGGAGTATCCAAAAATTATATAGTAGCATTGTATTTTTGTTTAAATTGTTCTATAGCACTCTAATTGAGGTCACCCTTCTCTAAAGACATGCTCACATATATCACCTGCCAACCAAACTTTCTTGAGTGTCTGTAGCCTTTGGCATTACATACGAGATCATCCACTGAACGGTTTAAAAACTGGGTTTTTTCAGTTTTCAGTGGCATTTAGCATCAGCACAGCCCATTAGTGTCATCAGCTTGTGATTGAGGCCTTAAACAAAAACAACTAAGGAAAGAAACACTATCTCTTCAGTTTCTTTACTTGAAGTATACAATTTTTAAGATCAAAGCTAATCTATTCTGTGTGAACTCCTCTTCAGCATTCCAGCTCAGGAATGCAAAATCAGGATTATTACTTGATTTTTTTTTTTCAAGTATCTTGGGTGGATTTCTGCATGTTTTCTTTAAGTGGCTTATACCACAGAACAGTCTGATCTCCTGCTCTGGCACCTTCTCTCTAATGCTTTGTTGAGTGCTGCTGTAAGCAGCCTGGATTGATTCAGGTCCTTTGCCTACTGAGGTGTAGGAGTGGCAGAAACGGCATCCTCAGGGAACCATGGTGTGATCCTGTGACCACCAGCCATCCCGGTGGGCTGCGTGACACCAAGTGCACAGTGACACGCACACAGGGCGTTGGTTGAGCGTGCAGTCCCCAGAGTGTGCTCGATCACTCTTCCCAGAGATGAAATACAGGCTTGGAAATGCTGCTTGGGTCATGCTTTGCATGTGCATTCTCTGTAAGTGTTTTCATCTTAACAGGAGACGTTGGGTATAGCCAATGCAAATTATACATCCACCTTCCTGCTGCAACGGAAGGAGAAAATAATAGAGGTAAGGGACTGGGGTTTGCTTTGGCTTTCAATGCAAAGTGTGAGTGGCTACCATAGCAATGTGAAGTGGATTTTAATATTTCTCACTGCTTAACAGATAATCAAGAAAGGGAAACATTGCTGTTTCACATATAAGGCAGTGTGGGGAGCTGATGAAAGTGGGAGTTGGAGACATCTTAGACGATGACTGTGGAAAACTCTGGTGTAAACATCAAGCTAGATGGTCCAAGTCACTTGAGCCTTACTTAGGTAAGACCTTTTCAGTCCCTGCAGAGCTGGGATGCGGCTCAGGGGCCAGAGTTGCAAGTCTGAATGAGAGAGTGAAGTCAAAATTATCCAGTACAAATCAGATCACAAACATCTCATTCAGGGTTCCTCAGCTGAATGCTTTTGGTGGGCAATAACACAAGATGGCTAAGCTGAGGGCTGCAGCAGTACTGCCACATTATTCAGATGAGCGGCTTGCAGAATTTCTTGTCTCCTTTCTAGCTTTTATCCTGGGGAATAATGTTCTCAATGAACCTTTTCTTTTATAAATGTTCATCATTATCTAAATTGCTTTTTGTCTTTCAGTTATCACTGCCTCTTCTTGTAGGTGGTGTTCATAGGAACTTCTTCCAGGGAGAGAAAAATGATGAGTAACTCTGTTTGCCTTTCCATCTTTGCTTGATTTTAATAAGACATGAAAGGCACAAAATCTGAGACATCTGTTGTTTCTTTCAGCCATTTCCACAGAGACATTAGATAGCATTTCAAGCACTCAGCTGACAAAACAACTCACCTTGTGAGAACACTCTGATTTATTAGATTGTTGCATTGCACTGGTTTTGTACAATAGAGCAAATATTTTTTTTTTCTCTAAGATTTCCTCAATTTTTTGCAGAAAAGCAGTATTTTCACATAGTTTTATATTATTTTATTATATATGAGTAATGATATGCTTGATATTTGGGAGGTGAAGCAAGTTAGTTAAAAATAAAGCAATTAAGCCAACAAATAATTGTCTGATTCATATCGAGAGATGTGGCTAATGCATGATTTGCCATCTACTTTAATTAAGAAGACTTAATGTAGAAATGGAATACAAATCAAAAAGCACTGGCAGAGTGACAGCATCATGTATATTACTTCTCATGATAGAAATAGTGATAAAATTATGTATACATATCATACACATATATATAAATTTCAAAATGGGTAAACTCCATTTTGTTAAATCAGTGTGAACACAGAATAATTTTAAATTCAAAAGGTCCTGAAAACCAGTTGTTGAAAGCAGGACTTTTACCCCCAGGGCTCACTCTTAGGAGTTACTGAATGTCCTGTTTTAACATGGAAGACACATGTCCTGTGGGCCAAGTTTAGTACCAGTAAAACTCCACTGAGAACAGATTATTTTCTCTCTCCTGCACAGCCCATCATGAGCTTCATGGACTTTCTACTTCAAAATTCATCACACAATTTCTTTACCTCTGTTTGTAGCATGGCCAGTAACAGCACTTGTGTGAGCTGTAGGAGCTGGCCTGTGGAGTGGCAAATCAGCCAAATGAAGTGTAAAGGATGTATTTCTCTGCTACCTGATGATGTACAGTTGGGCAAGTGGCAGAAAGTTTGTCTGATATTTTTATGGAAATAAATTTTCTTACTCCTTGGTCCTTTCACTTCTTCCTTGTTGAAAGGCTTCCAGAAATGCTGGTTAACCTGGTGAGAATCCTTATGGCAACTTCAAACTTTGCCTCTGCCCCTAAATTCTTACAAAGAACCCAATATTCTGCTGAAGTGAATTGATGAAGTTCCACAGCACACAATAATACCATGGTGATTTTTATCAGCAAAATACCTGGCATAATTATCTTAGTGTAGCAAGTGTGGTCAAGTGGTGTAATGTAATCCAACACCACCTAAAGAATGCATGTGACAGCTTTGTTTTGCAAGAAGGGAGTAGAAAGGCTTGTTGGAAGGAGAGCCCAAATGCCTTTTAATTCAGGGAACTAGCATCTGACCCTAATTATGTGGTAAAATGGAGGTAGTGCAAGCACCAGAAAAGGGACAAGTCTGTAACAGGAACAAAAGCATCAACTGCTGTTGAGCTGTATGTGAAGTTCAGCTGAGAGGGAGAGAGAGACAGACAGACAAAGTGGCTCTAGTTGCATATAAATACCAGATGGAAAGTGTGTTGAGGAAACAGGGCAATGGGTTATTTTTCATAAGCTGTAAAATTGCTTAACATAAGCGAAATGACTTGCCCTTTCTGTAGAAATTAATTATGAAAGCAACTTTGCAGAACAGCATAATAAAGAGGTAGGCAAAATAACAGTGGCATTGAATTCAAAAGCTATGCATAATGAATGGTCTATTAACATGCTTATGATCAGTACCAAAAGACCTTGACTGTTGTATAGAAACGTATTTAAGTTTCTTACTAACTGATTTTATTATTTTGTTTGACATGATGTTGGTTGTTTATCAAAGAACAAGATCTGAAACAGCACTGTGAGCCCCAGGAATAACTTAGCAAGGAATAACTTTTTGGGGTTTGTGACACTCCATCAGCTTTCAGTGTGTTGCTTCCCAAAGATTTCTCCCATCATAAACATCTGCTCACACCAAGGTCTAATTATCTCCATGTTTCACAATGAAATTATGAGCACAGAGATACTTGGTGTTACAGGGTGAAGATTTATTTTTTCACCCAATTTGATAGATCACCCCTTCCTCCTCGGGAAAAATAAGGCTTCTTTGCTATTGCCACTTATTATCACATAACATGTTGTCATTCTTTAAAGGTATTAGAATAGGGACCACTGGGAGTGTACATTTTACAGTATCTGCAGAGCACTCACCTGTTAATAGGAAATTTATCACATTTTCAGAGTGCTGATGAGACCATGTGGAGTCACTTCTTTTCTAGTGAGAACATCAGATTCTCTTTTAAGGAGATACATTCACGTGGAGTCTCACCAGCTCATCTTTCCTCTGCAGGAGACCATGGACCTCCTGTCATCCAATTTGTGCCTGTTGCCTCTTTTTCTGTCACAGGAGACAACTGGAAGGAGTCTGGCTCCTCTTTGCACCCTCCCACCTGGGATTTGTACTGATGAGTTCCCCCCACACCTTCTCTTCTCCCAACTGAACAGTCTCAGCTCTCCCAGTCTTCATTCAAGTGCAAGCTGCTCCAGTTGACTCAGAGACCCTTTGCTGAACTCCCTTTTATAAATTTAAAGAAGCACATGCTATGATACTTAAGAATCAATAATGAATTGTTAAATCATGAGAAAATTTCCATCTTAAGGAAATTAATTTGAGAACAGTAACAAGGACTGCAAGCTTTTGGACTGCAGAGCTGTTACTGAAGAGCTACCATAGAAATTGAGCTTCTAATGATTCAGGTCACTTGTGTAACATCTACAGAAAAAAATCTCCTAAAATGGCTTTACAGAAGTGTTACGGTGGCTCAGTCAGCAGCTTATTCCTTCCCTCAAGCTGGATAAAATAACTCTCAGATACTCTGAACACAGTAACGTAGTTTCTAAGAAGAAAAAGGACACACAATAATATTTCTTGCAAGGGCATGCCCATACAAACCCTCTTCTCTGCTGTGGCAACTCAGTTCTCCGAATTGCTGTAGAATAAAGCAGAGGAAAAACCCCCGAGGAGCACAGAGAAGCCACTGCAACAAATGGTGAGTCACAGCCTCACCAGTGATACTGGGGAAACAGGATCCAGCTCTTCAGAAAAAGGGTCTGGAAAGCGACCCAGTTTTTAGATTTCCAAAAGTGTTATATGTATCTCTGACAGGCTGGAAGCAAGGAAGATCTCATATTTTTCTGGTAGAAACATTGTGAGTTATTAGTGAGTTATTTGTTATTTCTAAATATGTGTCTTTGCAGGTGTTGGCAGGTGTTCACATCTCAGTAGCTGAAATCCACCACCTGTCTGCTTGCAGGTAGAGGAAGCACCTATTTCTACCAAATTACACAAGATGAGCTCCCATAAAGTACAAGGAACTGCTATGAAGTGTGAGTAGATGTAATTTTCCCAGTTATATTTTGTAGTTGTAAATTTGAAATCCAGGATTGTTAATTATGGTACAATTACAGCATTTAAAAATGGCATGCTAAATACTTAATCTTCCTTTGATTTATCCCCCAATCAATTTGTGCCTTTTTTTCTGTGCAGATAGACGTTTGCCATCCTAGATGGAGATAACTAGCAAAGATCATGCCAGTGTCTCTAATCAAATGGTTAAGTTTTTCAAATGAATTCGTATTATCTGAGCTTTTTTTTTTTTAATTTTTATTTTTAATCATACTTATACTCCAGTTTGAATGTGTGCTGATTAGTTAGTTGCCATCTTAGGGAGACAAGAAGTGCTTATATTTACCCTGATATATTATGCCAGTCATTATTCAGCACTGATTGGTTTGATGGAAAAATATACATTACCTCACCAAGATAAGCTGCTTAGTCTTATTCATTGTGTTAATTAGATGCTCAAATTGCTATTGCCTTTTTTNTAAAAGATGTCTGATCTGAAAGTGGAAAATATATGGTTGTGGTCATGCCCTGAGGGGCCCTTCAGCGTAGTCACAGCTGTTTCCACCAGGTAGCTCTGCTCAATAGGAGGGGAGTAAATCCCTAAGAGTCGAAAATGAGGAACACATGATGATACACACATTTTAGCATGGATAGCAACTACATCAAATTTCTCATTGTGGTACCTATTTGCTAAAATACAGAATCACACTCACTGAATCACACACACAGAATATTCTGAGTCGGAGGAACCCACAAGGATCATCGAGTCCAACATCACTGCCTCCCTGGCAGGAATCGAACCCCTCAGTCTCCGGCATGAGAGGCGGGGACACTCACCACTGTACTAAAGTGGTTTTTACAGTTATGTGTGTTGTTATATTAAATAGCTAATTTATGAGGGGGAAAAAAAGGATTTATATATAAAGGTCAAAAGTGGCTGTCTCTACATGATCCCAGGACAAATTCACCCATACACTTGATTATTGTTTCAAATTTTATCATTCAAAATTCAGAATTTCTATGATTCTATGAATTCCTGGCTCGTCGCTCTAGATCCTATGAATTTAGGGGGTTTGTGAATAATCACTAGCACTTGCTTTACTCTGTCATTCTGTAATATTTTCAAATTGCCAAGTCCATCATTTGAGTACTCATCACAGACCCATCCAAAAGGAGAACAATGAAAAATAATATGTAAGCTTATTATTAGTAATATTTTGCACAGGTACAACAGCCTGTTTTGGGATGTTTGGGGAATTGCTCATGAAAATCATGATCCAGACACTAGTCAAAATCCAAGAGGTGTCCAATATCCCACAAAGAACTATCCCAAGGTAAGACAAAGAAAGATAAACATCTCAGTACTTTTATTTCTTTTGTTATAACTATCTTGTTTTATATGATTGTTGCCTACTGTGAAATGGAGAACACCAGATTCTCACCCATTGCAGCCATGAATATTGGAACCTAAAGGTGTGATGAATCCATCTGAATTGTGATCTACAAAAGGACATGGATTATCCGTAACATATCATGTCCACTAGAAAGTGACTCAATCCTTGATTTGTTTTCTCAACACTGGTACCGACTATGCACTGGACAAGTTTTAAGACACCTTTAGTCTCAGCTTTCCTATTCAGCAAAGAAGAAACAGAGTTCCTTAAGTGCTATCATTTGAAACTAATTATGTATGTTCAATGTTGCTCTTCTTTAATAGAAGAAGCTGTTGCTACTCAGACCCTGTTTAAATAATGTGAAATCCTGTGTGGGATGCTGTAATACCTGCTCAAGCCATTTATGATCTTAGTGACAGCAAATCACAATGTGGACATTATATTACATAGAAATAGTTATTACAAACTAACTTCTATTTAAAACAGCCCTGAAGAAAATGGACAGAATTCATGCTCCAGAGAAACATTTCTGGGGATGCTAAATCCTAAGAGCACAGGGGAATCCATTACTAAATTTAATAATAGAGTTAATTTTTCAGCTGCCTTAAAAACCCTTCAGCTAACTTTAAAAAAGACAAGCAATAGTTGATTAATATCATAATACTATTAATATAACAATAAATAATAATGTTGTGATGGCACCCATCCTACTCTTGCACCAACACAGTCTGCAATGAGGAGATCCTTGTTTTAAATCCTGACTTTTCAAGGTTTTGTGACTGGATGCAGGTCTAAGTAAATAAAAAGAAAAATCTAGAAATTGTAGAAGGGAATTATTTTGATGGAGACATAATACTTTAACCTGAATAAATAAAAAACATAATGGAAGAATCGACTTACTGTCTCTGTAGATATCAAAGAGATTTTATGCACAACAGACAGAACATTGTTAAAGGATGAAAATGTCCAGTGTCTTGGCACAGTGCAGGGACAAACAACCCCACAATAACCTGTTTGCAAATCCTGCTACTGCACTGCATAAAAGAAACTGGTTTGGAAATGAAGGGGGATGATATCAGCAGTGGGAAGAGGGGCTTGGAATGAAAACTGTGGCCAAAGGGAAGCCAACAGGCAGCCAAAAGAAAGGATGCTAAAAAGTAAAACACTGGCAAAACTGCTCTCACTTAAAGTGGGGGCTATTCAAAACCAAGATCATCCCAGAACTCTAAGGATCTAATTAGGATGTCTGTCTTTCTTCAGATGGAAGCAGTTAGTGAAGTGTGAGTTTACTTGTAGCTTTTACTTTCAGCTTCTGGTAACAGACACAGACTCTGGTTGACTCTCTCCACTAGGCTGAAAGGCTCTCAAGTATTGAGGATTTCCTCCTGTGAAATTACCATAACCAAATAATTTGTTTCCTTTCTGCTCAATGAAAAAGATCAAGGGTTTGAGATCTCTCATTGCAAAGAACTCTCCTCAAGCCCTAGGTCATTTATTTCTCCGGTTCTTTCACTGTAATTTTTTATGTGCCTTTTTTTGAATAACCTGATACAGTAAATTTACTTCAGTCTTGTCAACGTTACAGAAGAAACATTTTTCCCTGCTGTCAGCATGCTCCCATTCTTTTGCTGCAGTACCTTACTGGCAGCACTTACATAATCACTTTGCCTCCCACTTCCTCTACAGAACCTTCATATTGCAAGGTCATTTCCCATTCTTTGCATATGACTAGGAGCATGAATTTATAAATTTGCATTTGGTGCAGTTAAAGGCGTTTTGTGCTAGTTTCAAATAAGCTGATTAGCTTATGAACTCCCCTGCGAGGCCTCCTTTGCCTCACATGGGCACAGGATGCCCTGAGACACCAGCACAGCTCACATGGATCTCCTGGCTTCTTTCCAGGAGTCATTACATGTGTCATTAACTACCTCTGGGACACAAAATGCTGTAAATCATCAATATGGAGTCTCTTCATGTTTTAAAGGATTACTAGGTCAAAACAGGACAACTAGAGGATGCAGTGTGAGAAGAATGAGGCAGGACTACTGAACAACTCTTTGTAGTAGGGCCTTTTTCCTTTCATTCCCAGGTATTTACAACTAATGTTGTCACATCTGTCGCAACACTGTGTGTTCTGACCTGCCTGACACAGCGACTGACGAGTATTTGCCAAAGAAGGAGGGAGGTGTATGAACTGTACCTTTGCCCATGCAAGTCTGACGATAGCTGCTGCTCAGCTGACCATTACTGAAGCTCAGCAAAAAGCAGAAGCAGAAACAAACTCTGCAGTGTCAGCCTTGGGATAAGCTGGGTAAGGTAACTACTTTATTACAGAGGGTATCACTAGATCCGCTCCTTTTTCAGACTGGAACATCAGAGTGCAGCAGAGAGAAGTGTGTTCTTCTGAGATGAACGCAGCAGGTCCCTGTCAAAGCCCTTTATCGTCATCTTGTTCCAAATTTGCCATTAAGTGCTGGACCCTGGCATGCATTTCCCTGGATCCTTGCGAGCAGTAAAGCAAAATTTCAAAATTTTTTTTTTTAAATACACTCCCTCTTAAAATTTTTCTAGCTTCCTTTGTACCAAAGCACTCAAGTAGCAGTTTTATGACCCCACTAGTCCTCTGGGCCACGCAGGGATCCTCAGTGGGAAGCTCTCCTACACAAGTTGTGCAAAAGGGCATATTAAAAACGCAGCACCATTCTGCAGGGAACAAACAGGAGGGCCTCATCCCAGCTCATGGGGGACTGACCCCATGGAATACACTGCTTGGACTCTGGAGGGAAGAGCACCATGGCCTGTTCTGACCACGGTTCTGGGTTATGGGGACAAGTCTCCATGAGTCATGGGGCCCGTTGGTGAGTTCTTCCTCTCTGAGCTATCATTTGCAGAGGGACCTGGACAGGCTGGATAGATTGGCTGAGACCAGTGGCATGAGGTTCAACAAGACCCAGTGCTGGGTCCTACACCTTGGCCACAACAACCTCCTGCAGTATTGCAGGCTGGGGGAAGAGTGGCTGGAAAGTGTCCCAGTGGAAAAGGACCTGGGGGTGCTGGTGACAGCAGCTGAACACGAGCCAGTGTGTGCCCAGGTGGGCAAGAAGGCCAATGGCATCCTGGCCTGTTTCAGAAATAAAAGCGTGGCCAGCAGGAGCAGGGAAGTGATTCTTCCCCTGTACTCGGCAATGGTTAGGCTGTGCCTCGAGTGCTGCATCCAGTTCTGGGCCCTTCAATTCATGAAGGAATTGAGGTGCTGGAGTGAGCCCAGAGAAGGGCAACAGAGGTGGGAAAGGGTCTGGAGCACAGCTCCCGTGAGGCACAGCTGAGGGAGCTGGGGATGCTCAGCCTGGGGGAGGCTCCGGAGGCACCTTCTCGCTCTCTGCAACTCCCTGACAGCAGGTTGTAGCCAGGTGGGTGTCTTCTCCCACTTAACAAGCAGTTAAGTCAAGTCGTAAGCTGGGCTAGGAGAGGTTTAGGTTGGACATTGGGAAGAATTTCTTCAAAGAAAGTGTGATTAGACACTGGAACGGGCTGCCCAGGGAGGTGGTGGGGTCACCGTCCCTGGAGGTGTTAAAGACTGGACATGGCACTCAGTGCCACGGTCTGCCTCACAAGGCGGTGTTTGGTCACAGGTTGAACTCGACGATCTCCGAGGTCTTTCCCAACCTAATCGACCCGTCGGTTCTGTTCACAGTGCCGGGACCCCCTNCGCAGGTGAAGGCAGGTGGCACTCGGTGGTCTCCGAGGTCTTTCGCAGCCTCGCTGGTTCCGAGGCGCTGTGGCACATGGGCGGTGGGCGCTGCCAGCCCGTGTGGCCTGTGCGGGGCAGTGTCACGGGCAGTGACCCCTGCGAGCCCGGGTCGCTGTTGGCTCCAGGGCTGGAAGCCTGTCCCCC
>WEKX01020279.1:325369-436723 GCA_013390025.1 Pitta sordida
TCCTGTCCCCCTCTCCATATCTCCGGAGCTGAACCTCAGCTGGAGCACCAGGCTGTGCCCGGCCTGCCATCGTGTCCCGTCTCCTGCTCTGTGCTGCAGGATCATCCCATTCCAACCCAACCCGACAGACACCTGCCATCCCGCTCCCTCATCACCGAGCAAACGTCCCGCTGGTGGCTCCGGGCTGACACCCGTCAGTTCTGTGGTTCCGGTGTCAATGGAAGGAGGTTGTGCTGGGCGTGAGTCAATTTCGGTCCAGGACCTCAGTGTTGTGGGCGTTCAGTTTCATGGGAGCATGGTTTGCCTGGGAAACTAAAGCATCGTAGTATTTAATCTTCTGTACGAAGATGGTCTAGTTGGTGGGAGGCTGTTTGGGAGTTGGACTAGATGATCCTCTGGGTCCCTTCCAACTCGGAGGAATCTGTGAGGAATCTGTGAAGATGCAAGCAGAAGAACTTGGATGCTCATAAGGCAGCCCATTTTTTAACTCCCCCGTGCCTGAACCAGGTTGTTCCAGCGCTGTTTCTGCCTTAGTTTAATGAGGTGGGCAGCGTTAGAAGATGTACCAGCAGTTCGAATTCTGGGCATTGCTTGTGAGTGTGCGTCAAGCACTGGGTGCCTCCTGTCTCACGGCTTCATCTGCAGTAGGTGTGAAGTGGCCACGCTGTAATTCCCAGCTGGTAATTCCCACAGCTTTCTCCTGGTCTCCTGCAAGCCTGGGAGGAGCTGTTGGGACAGGACCTGTTGGACAAAGCAATGTGAAAGAGTGAAATTATGGGAGTGTGGCCAGTGCCCATTTTTCTGTCATTCGTTCTGACCGTAAACGTGCTCTATCACCTTTTCTGTGTAGCAGAAGCTTTTCTTAACCAAATTTCATCTGGATGTTTATGGACTATTTATGTCCTGCTTTGACACTTAACTTTTTTGGTTGTTCCTGTACACTCAGCATTGGAAATCTGTGATTACCAGGTGCATTGGGGTAGACTCTGCCCTGGGAGGATTCAGTGGATGTAAAATGATAATTTTATATCTGTGTGTTTTGATAATTTGAGACCAAAAATTAAGGCCAAAAATCTGGGTTTTTTTTTGCTGATTGACTGCTTCCCTCCAGTACTGCTGGCTCTAGCAGAGTTGTCTGTGCCAAAAGGACAGTTATTAAAATGAGAATAAACAGTTGGGAAAAAGACAGGCTTGGGTTTATTCTATAGAGAAAACCAAGCCTCTTGAAGATGTTTAGAGTGAGGCTTCAGTTCTGCTGTCAGAAGGTCTCCTGCTCCACTCTCTTTTAATGCCTAATGAAATTTTCCAGGACTGGAGGAATTAGTTCAAGGGAAAGTTACTGTAACTTGAGGACCGGCTGTCCCAGATCCATTTGAGCTGTTGAAATAGAAACTGTAGTTGGCAAACCCAGTCCTCTTCTTGGTGGTTGTTCATCACAGGGTTTGTAGTATGGAGTTGTAAGCACAGAAGTTGTAGTGTGTTGTGGGGCTCACATTTGATTGGGTGATTGTGTGGCTGTTGAGAAAGTTGTTTTATGTGGACAGCCAGTGGAAAAGAATTTAAAATACTTTTCCATATGCTGTTCTGCATCTGAAACTATGCAGAAATTACGGTAGCACATATAGTTGCATTAGTAGTTAAGTGGTGTTATCTGACAAGTCTGAGATACCCAAAGTAAAAAATCCAAGCAATAAAAAGGTAATGAGGTGCATAAAATTACTCTAACAGTAATGGCCTAAATTTTGTTCCTGTAGATAAGTAAATTTGCTTACCCTTTATATACTCTTAAGTTTGAAAAGATAGTGTCCCCTCCATTCTTACTGATAACAAGACTATTTTAGATTCTACTAGCTTTCCTCAAGTAAGTTTAAGATGGTCTGTTAAACAGAGACAGCCTGAAAAGAGGTTAAGAAGTCTCATAATTCCTCTTTATTGCTTCTGGATATTGCTAACAGTGGTTTTTTGGAAATAAGTAGGGTTAGTTGGAAGGATCTGCTGTCTCTGAGTATTTGGTGTAATGGGCAGACATACTTGTTTTATCTTTGCAGTGTTCCAAGGAGTATGTGGCTTCAAATTGCTGTAACGTTATGGTCTGTAGTCAGATTTTTGAAAAACACGAATTGATTTGGACGGATTTCAGAGAACATTTGTTCAGCAGCCCTGGTTTGGTTTCTTTTTCGGAGTGTGTTTTTCTAGCCTTGAGAGACTTGCCTGACACCAGGTAAAGGAATTACCTGAGAAGTGATGTAGAAGGTAGAGGGGGAGGCAGATAGCAGTGTCGTGGCTGCCACATTTCAGCTGCTGCTTACACTTTTCCTAAACAAGGTCATTAGATTAATCTTGAGGCAGGAGGTGTTCTGTAGCCGCCCACTCAGTTCTCGGTGGCAGCTGTGAAGTTGTGTGGTGCTTGGGCAAATTCACTTGTCTGTTTGGCAGAGCTCTGAAACTGTGTGAAAGATATGCTTATCTTTCACCCATGCTGAATTTTCCAAGTCCTGTGTGTTAAGAGTCAGATACCTGATACTGATCATTCTCTGGCTTGCTCCATTACCAAGTTTAAGGTGAGCATCATGAAGAAACAGGATCTCTGTATTGATGGTATTTAGGACTTGAAAGTGTTGTTTGAGTTTTAATCCTCAAATAGTTTTCTGAGATGGATGGTTTAATAAAGCAGATCCACTATAAATATCATTATTGCCTAACTGTACTTAAGTGATATTTCCAGTGGTTCACCCACCCTTATAATTCCCTACAGGTAAGACTTAAAATCGAAACAAAACCCAAATCAGCTAAGGGAAAACTTGCCTTATTAGTGGTTGATTGTAGAACCTGAGGAATTGTAGGAAATTAAATAACAGTTGAATTGTAACAGTGGTTGATTACCTGCCTGAAAGATTACTTTGTTTGGTTTTATTGGCATTGCTGGTACTTTGCCCTTAAAGACAGGGTTACCTTCTGCCATAGTCACTTTTTTGGTTCAGTTGAAAACAGGAGTCAGCGACCAAAACATCTGGAGTTATAAACCAGCTAAAATGACACTTCAACCCTTCCACAGTCATAGTCACACTTCTGGTCACTTGGCTGTGTTACAGTGGTTAACAACTATTGATAGTTACATATACACTAAACATGTTTATGTTGCCTGGATTGTTTAGTAATTCCTGAAGATCTAATCTTGCTCTGTGTTTGTTGGCTGTGCTTGATGACGTGGGAGGATCTCCAGTCTCTCGTCCCAAACACTGTGACTCTATATGTTTTTTGAGTTGGTTTTTTTTAAATTAGATCCATTTGATCTTAAAACTTTTTTTTAGAACATCATATATCTTCTAAGGAACAGAGTAGACAGTCAATTTTAAAGCTATATCTCAGAGTAGTAGATATAGCTATAGAGTATATGCTATTGACAAGCTCTTAATGTGGTTTGACAAATTTGTTCTTTGTGGCAGATGGGCAATTTTTATGGCCAGAGGAATTTCTTAGAACATTTTGTTGGCTGCTATGTTCCCCTCACTAGTCATCTGTTCTGTAGATGTTTTTTCCCCAAATACTTCTCTCTGTATGTTCATATACAGCAGCCTTTATTTCTCTGAAGATCTGGCTGGCAGGATTTGTACTTAACACTTACCTTTGTATATTTACATTTGGGTTTTGTTTGGTTTTCATAAGAACTGTTTGGTAGTTGAGCATTGTATGTTCCAGCAAGTGATAGGTGACCAAAAACTTAGTTTGTCCATATAAGCTTTGGGCCTAATAATAGGTTTATATATTCTGAGTCAAGATGTGGAGTCACTGTTAAGTGAGGAGTGTCATTACCTCACATAGATTCACCTGTACAGAGGCAGGTGATGTTCAGGAATCAATTTGAAGTCGTTTGCACGTGACAGGTGCTGCTGGTGCCTTATCACATCCTGCCAAATAGAGATCACCTGGGCAAAAGAGGTCTTTGAGCCTAAAATGGGGAACAAGAGAAAAATGGATCCCTTTTGGCTTTTGTTTATTCTCTTGATGGGACTTCACAGGTCCTGGGGATGCTGTGCTTGTAGAGAGGTCATTGCCATTGCCAACAGACTTGGCCTGATTCTTCCTATTCCACATACAGCAATTCCATTAAAGCTTCTGGTGTTGACAGGGGTAATTCTGTCTCTAATGATATATCCAAAAAGCCGGGTGTTAGTTTACTTCTATCAGCAAATATTATTTAATTAGCATAGCTTGTCTCCTGTGGAGCAGAGGACTTCCTGCACTGTAAGCTCTTTCTCTTGCCTGTGCCAGTAAAGACGTGCCTGGCCCACAGTCTAGAAGTACAAATACTGGAATGACACTTGCTTTCTTTGATGGCTCTACTTACTTCTTGATTAAGTAAGTAGGTTTGGAATGCTGAAGTGACATTGCTTATTGACTTGGCATGGAAGGGCTCTCAAGCTACTTGAAGGCCACTCTTGTTGGAGATATAAATGCCAAAATAGGCATATGGTATTTTTAAAATTTGTTTGTTTTTTCCCTTTAATTTGTGGTTTTATTATAAAGCTTTAGAAACGCTGATGATTAATTTTTTTAATAAAAAGGTTAGGGAGAGTCTCACCACTTCACTCTGTGTAAATGAATGTGTCTTTCCTGTTGTTCACTGTGAATTATTGTCATTATATACTTTTATGACCTTGTTTTACTAATAAGTGCTTTTTACCCATGGTAAGTGTTGGTAAAGCATCTAATTTAGATAATACTTATCTTTTGTTAGCAAATCCAGGTTTAGGAGATAGTTTCACAACTGAAAATAATTTAAAAAAAGCTATAATGAAAGGAGCTTTGCCATGCAAAGTTACAAACTTCATTTAATACAGATAAGATGCATTGAAGTCCCTTCTGGCCAGCTCAGCTAAGGAGTAGTTGGTGAGTACATGTAGTCGTTGTAAAGGAAGGTGTGTTCAGTCATGTTGCTGTTTTGGGGTTTTACTGTTCTACAGTAAGAAAGAGCAGGGATGGCTGGGAACATGTTTTGGATGGGTTAAGAGCTATAGCCCAAAATATTTGGTTTTTTCTTCCCTTAGCTTTTTTTATCTCCTTAGTCTTGAAGTGTAGTGTTGCCCTGATAGTGCATAAAGATAGCCTGAAGCAAAGTAATGTGATTTGTGTCTTGATAAATTTTATGTGTAATACTTCTGTATATCAGGAATAATTCTAAGGAGTTAGAGTCAAGCACCAAGTTTCCCAAGAGGTCTCTGGTAGCTATTTTTTATAGTTCTTCAGGATTCACTGGAGGCTGATGGGTACAATATAGGCATCTTACTATCAATATATGCTGCACTACTCATTCTTCAAGAAAATGATATATAGTTCTGGGATTTTGTAAAGGGTCTTCACTTGTTCGTTTCATTCACCACAGAAGTATTGGTAAGAGATTCCTTTATCCCTGGATAAATTGTATGTGGCATAATCTGAATGAGGGAATGTGATATTTGAGAAGTTTTCAGCTGCTCACATATATTGTGTGACTGCCCTAACAGATAAAGGAGAAAAAGTCTTGTCTCTCAGAGAAAGTTTAGGGGAGTCATCGTATAATAGGATTTATTGTTTGTCAATCTGTAAATGAATGATAATGATACCTCCTACCACTTTAAGGCTTTAAGGCTAAATGGTCTATATGAGATTTGGAACACGAAAAGTGTTGCTTTTTACTCCTGTTACTAATCGTTGTTGGTAGTTTTAGAGCAGAAGGATCATTGTTACCTTTATCTCATTTAGTGCTTCAGTGAAGGTTATGTACACTCTTGACTATTTTTGGATGGCCTCAAACTTCATTGTACATAAAACACTTGAAACACTTTATATCAAAACTCCGAATAACTCACTCAATCTTAAAAAAAATAAAATCCACCAGCTTTCATCTTCTGCCTTTACAGAGAATCTGATCAATACCAGAAAATGTGTGTAGTTATTTTAAAATTATTATTTCCATTTACAGGCCTGATAAAAATTAGCAGGTTTTTTTGTTAGACTTCGTGTTCAATAAATCCATACCTGTAAACATGGATGATGGCATCTCTGTGCTTGCCATCCATGAAGAAGAATGTAATTTTAAGATACCAACTGTACTCAAGGAAGGACTGAAGTTTTGTGGTGACAGTGAGATGGACACAGAAAAAAGGCATTGAAGAAAGTTGCTCTGTGAGTGCAGCATGAATTAGCTGGTGATTTTCTGTTAGCATTCCATGACAAACATGCTGTGGATTAGCATTCACAGTGAAAGAGGGAGGGGCTACCCTGAAAAGGCAGTTTAATTTCCAATCCCACACAGGTGTGCACTTGCTGGGGGATGCTGGGGCATTGTGTAAGTTCAAATTCTTGTTTTTTGGTAGCTTGTCCTTGTATCCATGCCTTAAGGGCTAATGATTCAGAGCCCTCTGTTCAGGGAACACGTGAAGAGAGCTGTCAAGGGTGGGGCAAATCTGTATTTACATTTTTCAGTCATTTGTAAAACATTGAATACCAAGTATGAGTTTCTTTCAAACAAACTGCAGGCAAACACTAGCAGCTTTCAAGTATGAAGAAGCTCGAATTGTAGCTGTTGATACAGTTTTCATTCTTTTTCTTGCATCTGGATGGCTAGGTATCTTTTCCCTTGTTTTCCTGGAGGGAGCAGGGAAATGGCTTGAAAGTGGAACAGTGTTCAAGAGGCTTGACTCTTGGGGTCCTGTGTAGAAAATACGTTGTTTCACTTCAGATGCTCTTAGAGCAATTGCAGCAGCCTAGTTTCTTGCCTGATCATATGGCTGTTTTGGTTTTTCTCTTCCTCTTGAATGTGGGAAGTGGGCAGGGAACTCGGGTAGATGAGGGGAAGTGGGGACAAAGTAAAGGGGTGGATGGAAGACCTTGGTTTTACTGGTGCAGGGATTCAGGGCACAATTTCAAGAAACCTGATTTTATTAATTCCTCTCTTTAGATACACCTTTTTACTTAGATGAGCAGGAGTGAGAATTTTTTCCATCTGTTTAGTTTAAAAGTTTTGCCGTGAGCTTGCATGTGGGCTTTGCTTAAAGTGTTTTATTTAACTTTTTTTTCTCTTTGAGAACCCTGGAAATTTGTCAGCATTTGTTGGGCACCTCTGAGGTACTCACGTGCTGCTGCATGCTGGGGACAAGAATGTCGTAGTACTCACTTTCAGGAGTGAGTTGAATTTGTTTGATTTCAACAGACTGAAATGCTGGGGAGGGAGAAGAAAGGGGTTGCAACAGTGTAAAGTGTAACTTTGAAGGAGTTTAACTATCTAAGGCTTGAAAGGGCTAGTAGGTTTTCTAGTGTCTGATCTACCAGACTGTGTGTTAATGTCTTCAGATGTAAGATAAGAAATGTGAAGAGGAAACTCCAACATCTTTGGTCTTATCAGCTGAAAACTATCTATCATACCCTTTATCCAGTTTAAATTAAGTGAGCTTGAAATAAACCCTGTGTGCTAGTACAGCTTCTTTCAGGTACAGGACAAAATTTGAGGAAATACCGAGAGACTGGAGTAAGATCCATAGTGATGTCAACAGCCCTCTCTCATTCCACTCTTGCAGTATATGTCTTGAAGACCTGTGTTCCTTTCTAGCAAGGTTTGTTTCTCTAAGTTTGGAACTGTATTCAGCTTCTTTCTAGTGATAATAAAATTTCAGTGTGCTCGAAGACTAGGCAGCCTGCGTGGGACACACTGAAAGAGTAAAACTGGGAAGTTGTGGCAGTGGTGGCATGTCCCTAAGGCAGTAAAATAAAGGGTTTAGGAAGGGCACACAAAAACATGGAGTAAATTGGAAGTTATAATTAGAGGCTGATTGTTTGCTTCCCCATATTATTTACTGGTTTGAAACAATGGCTTTCCAGAAGCTTGGAGTTTGCTCTCTTGCCTGCTGACCCCTTCAGCTGAGTTCTTGTGTGATCTTGGTCAAATCAGACAAGCTTTTCTTGTTTTAATCGTGGAGTTTAAAGACAAAAAAATCCCTCTCATAGGATTCTTTCTGGAAGAAAATGTTAATAAATAAATAAATAGAGAAAGGTGCTCAGCTGCTCCGGAGATACCTGTGTATTTCACTAACCTTTCTTTCCAGCATTGATCTGTAACCTGTGTCAGTGTGGGTTTAAAATAGTGACTGCAAACCAGTATATTTATCTCGTAATTTTTCAACTCAATAAGATTGCTGAACTCTACATTGATTAAAAATTGATCTTTTGGGGAGCTGCCATCTTTTTCAGACACTTTCTAATTCAGTTCTAGAAGGATATGCAGTTCATAGGCCATTAATAAAGTTTCTGACCCATGTTTTTTGAGAGGTCTGCATAAGCAAACAGAGGAGTTTTCAGTTTAATGAAATGGAGAGCTAATTTGGGAAGAGGTGCTGCTGAATTAACTTTTTTTTCTTTTTTTTCTTGTATAGCTGTTGGTGAATATGAAGAGCTTAGAGCAGAAAATAAGAAAACGAAAGAAGAGGTTTGTATATACCTATCAATTATTAATTTAATACTAAAATGCTGACTATCAAAATACCTTGTTGACTGTGGCAGGTTGTTGTCTTCTTTTTTTGAGTTCACTGATACTTACTAGTAATAAGTATTACTTGTACCTATATGTTTTTAAGGAGCAATGAGTGTAACTCCCACATCTGTTCTGGCTGTTCTACTCCAGAAAAGTTCCTAGAAATACACATTAAATGATTGCTGCTCTACCCAGTTTGCCTTTGATTACAATGTGAGCACAGACCAACTCACATGTTTAGATAAAATTGTTTCTCTTGAATCTGTTGTATTACAACTTGATTTGCACAGGGGAGTGAGTTACTGTAGGTTTCATTGAGCTTTTTCTGAGGTAATTTTGAAAGGGTCACTTTTAGTCCAGTTAAAAATGGTGCAGTTCAGGGCTGTATTGAGAAGATCTTGTCCTTAACTACCTTCTCATTACTAAAGAAAACTTTAAACTTAACCTTTGCTCAATCCTAAGTGAAGGTATGTGTATTTCCAGGGAGGTCAACACATTGTGCTTCACTCCCTCCTACCCACGGACCTTGTCTGTTTCTCTTTGCTTCTTGCTGCATTCCCATTCCGCTGTCTTACACCAGAGGCTCAGATATCCCAGGATATCTGTCCTTTATTTTCACTGTTCTCTGTACTCAGAAGAAAAGGAGAATGAAACTGGGTTAGGCAAAGATTCCATCTAGCCCAGAATCCTGTCTATGATAGCAGCAGAGAGGGAGGCATGTGAGAGCATGTTCAACACCTTGGCAGATTTCACTTCTAGTCCCCAATCCTCTGGCAGCCTGGGGGTTCCTTAGCTGCCCGTGATTTCAGTGTCCTGCCCTCCACTGCTCTTCCTTTAGTTTGTCCCATACTGGTTGTTGGCTTCCATCACATGTGAGGAATGCCACGCCAGGACTGTCCAGCAAATGAAATACCATCTCCCCAGCTTTGCCCTGAACTCAAGTCTTCGTATGTTTCTTCAACAGAGCTGTGTTCAATTTGGGGTTTGGGCAATGAGGAGACTTTCCTTGAGCTGCATTTTTATTTAGAATTTTTGTTTCTTTGAAGGAAATCTCAAGCGTTTTGTGTCTAAAGTTGAGATGGATTGAGATGTTCTGAGTTTATTTCTTCCATTCTGCTCCTCTTTCTTCCTTGTTCCCAAGACTTCTTCCTACAGCTGCATATCTCTAGCCACTCCTGTGTGCTTCATCTGGAGGCTTGGCATGAAGTTTTTCAGAATACTTGCGTAAGAACTGAAAATCCTCCAACCCTGAGCACGTGTTTAACTAATTTGCTCAGCTGGGAATGTAATCTCCATGTGCTCAGGGTTAGAGGATTTTCAGTTGTTGTGCAAGTATTCTCCATCCAAGAACCTGCATCCTGGAAATTGGTGTGCTTGTGTAAGTGGTCCTCGTTAATTGTTTAAGTGCTTGGTCTCAAGTGGTTGAGTGTGGGGCCTTAAGGGCATTTTTTTCCACACAAAAAAAGACACTATTGATACAGAGTTCATGGTTATGTTTGTTTAGTTCCAATGTTGGAAGAAACTATTCCTTGTGTTATGGCAGGGCAGGGCAATCCTGGAAGCTGGTTAGCATCTCTAACTTTGTATCTTAGTTTATGATGCTGGAATAAGTGTAGCACAGACTGTCCCTCCTCTGGGTGGAGGGAGTTGTGGGTGTCTTCTGTTCCAGTTTCTGCCACTGTTTCCCAGTGTGAATGTAGGGAAGTGGCTTCCTTTGTATCAGTTGTGGTCATTGCATTGACAGGGCAAAGAGAAGTTAGGTTTTTTTAGAAGTCAGCGTGCAAACTGTTTGTGGAAAGTACCACACCGTAGTTAGGTGGCAGTCTGTGTGTATGTGCTTTTGGCACACACAGTGGAGTATTTCTGTGAGTCACTGCTATGGTTGTATGGCTTTGAGAAATAAGCTGTACATGCAGAAATGATCCTAGTTACTAATAGACACATGGAACTTGGTGGATAATGGACAGCTCACTTAAGATACAATTTAAATTTTTGAAAACTTATGCTCTTTGTTCCCTATTTTATCTTAAGATGAGAGTGTGAGTTGACTTGTACATAGGCTGCTTTGTTCAAAGCACTGCTGCTTTAAAAGGATACTAATAAGCATGAAAATTCAGGAGCAAAACATAAGGTCTTTGATCCAGTGTGTCTTCCTCATTGCCTTGAAAAACTGCCAATTTGGAGACCACTGGTGAGGTTTCTGAAAACGTTGCTGCAGACATTTTTTTTCTTAGAGACTGAAGCAAAAATTATATTGGCAGATTACGTCTCTTATGTCACCTTTTTTATTGAAGTATCCAACCAAACATGTGTACAAGTCCCCCTAAAAGAGATAAATAACCTTCAGTTGCACACAAATGTGGATAATTTAATGTGCAGTTCTGACATATTCCAAGTCAGATCATGAATAAATATTTGACTACTTGCTAATCAGACAGAAATGACTCTGAAGGCTGGTTTTGACAGTGTTTTGTCATGCTGCCAGTAGGGGGAAAAAGAAAGCGAGACAGCTATCCAAAACAGTAGGTGTAATACTGTGTCTCTGACACATCATTCATGGTGTTTGCTCTGTTAAAGCAAATGTATAGGGTGGATTATATGTTTTGTCACCAAATGGGAATGGGGAAGGGATTCTGTCTCGATGACATGCTTATTGTTCCTGTGAGTATAGCGAATGTCATTGGATACTTTTGAGCACTGTACTAAACTCATAATTTTAGAACAAGCATTAAATCTGCATAAATTTTACCATCTCTGTAAATAGGAAAGAATTGTGTTTTGTGTTGCTTAGCAATGGCTTAATTGACTATATGACTACTACGTGAACTTCTTGCATCTTAATATCTGGACTGAACAATCTACTCCTTGTTTTTGCCCTTTGAAGGCCTTTAACTAAAGTCAGTAGGAGCTTATGTGCAAAATAGTTGGCTAAAGAGAAGCTTGTTAGTAAAGAATAGACAAGAAACACAGGCTTCCCTGGAATTAGTGGCAAAGAGTCGTTAGGCTGGTGGGAGCGGGTGCGTGGAGACGATGTGTCCCCAGGCTTCCAGCTGGTTCTGTGCATCAACTTCCCGTCATAACGTGGCAGTGGCAGGTTCCCATGATGATGTGGTGCTATCCTGGTCTTGTGCTGGATCCAAGTGCAGGCTGAGTTATCATTCTGACATTCACCTCACTACATAAAGCAGTGTTGGGTTTGAACACTGATCTTTGACATGTACATGATTCAATTGTAATTAGTCAGCATTTCAGTTCGTGGTGCTAGAAATTAAAATAGTGTCTCCTATCTTGTGTACCTTGAAGGCAAAAATATGAAATTGAGTGTGGTTGACAAATCTCATCTTGTGCCTGCAAAGATGAAGAATTGCACTGAGCTAGTCACAACGTTAATTTTGGCAACTGGCCTGTTAATTTATTTCTAAAAATATAGATGCAATGTCTTGTTATTGCTAAGAGACTATCATTGACTCCTATACCTAGTTGAGGACTGGAATATTTTCTGTTTCCTTTGGAGTTTTTTAACTGGGATAATAGATAATAGTGGTATACATACTAGATTATATATACATAGTACTAAATAAAATACTTTAAATGCTTATTTTCCTTTGCAGAGAAACTGGAGCTCTTAACAAAATTAAGTTAAAAGCAGAAAATTGACCAGCAGTCCAGGAGTTAAAACTTTTTATTCGCAGTTGCTCTTGAGTATAGAACTATACCTGAATACTGACAAGAGAAAACTTAGTAAATACTTGAAAGCTATTTCTCCTCAACAGTTGCATGTCAGAAGTGAAAAGTAAATTTTATATTAATATTATACTATTTGGCTTTTAATATTTAGGATTAGTGATACTTTTATCAATTAACAGTTCTACTGTAAATACCTCAAATTACTTTTTTGAAAAGTGAGGTGATTGTGAATTCTTAAGGCTCTGGTGCAGCTTTTTGTGAGAATCTCACACGTCTAAATTTTAGTATTTTTAAATGTAAGGTCAATTCGTTTTAGAGGGTGACAATATTTTTTATTATAAAACTGAATTTATAGGAATATTTTTGTATAACTTTTCCAGCTTGAAACAGTACAAAGTAGTTAAATACAATCTTGATTTCTTCTAATTCTTAGGAGATAAACTAGGGTCTGTGGGGTTTTTTTTGGAAAGACCTGTTACAGCTCTGCTTGCATGGGTCTGATTGCAAGACAGAAGGCAAAGTGCTTTCCATTGATCATTTCAGCAAGGGCAGCAATCTCCTGCTCTCCTTTTCTTCTTCCTCTTTCATTTTGAAGCACAGTAGCAGCAAAAGGAAAATATTGAAAAAGCTGCAACTGGGAAGCAGGAATTGCTCTACAGAGACCCAAGCCTAGAGACCCTGATTGTGCAGAGAAATGTCACATTATAAGGAGAATAGTCAGCTTGGCGTGGCCCAAATGGAGCTCTCTGCAAATAGCACTCGAGGTGAAGTGGAATAGGTCATTTAAGTTCTTCTTTCACTGCACAGGGAGAGCTGTGGCACCTTACAGCATGTTGCTGGAGGATTTTAAAAGGAGTTTTTCCTGTTGTTGTGATAGGGAACATACCACATCCTCTACATTAAGGTTTCCATCTGTAGGAAAGTGTCGTTGACTTCCACAGGCGACAGATCGGATCCTTAAAATGCTAATCTTCCTGTTTTTTAAACTGAGAATTAACGGCATTTGCTCCCTTAATGTTCAGTGGGCTGAAAGCTTGCAGTGTGCAGAAAAATCTGTGGGTGAAGTGTGCCAATGTGACCACAGTGTCCTTCCTGTAAAATACAAAGAGGCAGCAGCTCACACCGATCCCCTTTTTGCAGCAGAACTGCGCTCTGCAGGAACGATCAGAAATACTTTCTACATCTTTCATTACCTTCTGTCCTTTAGACTGAACTTCTGCCAGTAAGGTAACAAAAATTTTTGCTGAGAAATCTGACCGTGAGGGCAGTGAGGAGTGAGATTCATGCACGGACTTCCCTTCTCCACCTCTCCTATCTGAGATTCTCTTCAGCTTCTTTGTTACAGGGGCATACGAAACGGTGAGTCCTCGTCCCATGTCTCTTGCTCATCACGTCTTGCTCCTTCTTGCACCTTTTCCAAGCAGCTGGTGACTTACCTGTCCCCCCCACTGAGCCACTGTCCCTTGCATTATCACCCCAGTGCCAGGAGAAGAGAGATTGCTTGTTGAATGCAGCTCCTTTTGCTCCCACAGGTAGCCATCAGCCCCTGAGGTGACACCAATGGCATCCTCGTCTTGCCCAGGAGCAGATCCTGCTTTGGACCTCATCTGATAGAAGGGTTCTCTTCATTTTAGCTGCCTTTGAATTGAGCTCTCCCCCCGCTTGTTACTTAACAGCAGGCTCCTTTCCCAGCTAACTCAAAGTAGCTCCTCATGCAGAAAAACCGAAAATCGAGCAAAAACATTTCAGGATTTTTTTTTCCTCCCGGTTCTGTTCCAGTGGCCAGTATCCTTGTAATTGGAGTAAGGAGCTCAGTCCCACAGATCTCTTCCAGAAGTTAACTCCTGGTGTTACGTTGATTTATTACTGTGAACATGCCCAGCTGCATGTGAGGAAGGATGTCTGGTGTGTAAGACACGTTGTGTGCCAGTCATACTTCCCCCTGGGTCATGTGTTTTTCTCACTGTGGTTAATCACTGACTGTCTCTCTTGTGAACTTTGCTCATTTCTTTGAGTTCTTTCATTTACTTATTGAAAGGGATTTCTTAAAGAAGTCAATTTAACATCTGTTTTATTCTTTCTGTTTGAAGAAACCATTCCGTCATAAGATCACTGATTGCAGCCCTGTGCGGTGTCAACATTACCCCAAAATTTAATAAAATTGGGGTGATGAGAAATCCTTAAAGCATAAAATCAGTGTCTTCCCCTCTACAAGGCTGAAGCTTTGCTCATGATGTTATAAAATTAAATATTGTGTCCCTGTTAATTGCCTTGAGGATTTCCTTGCACATGGTAGGTATAGAACTGTAGGCCTCTCTTCTGAGTCTATTTGTGTAAAAGAAACTAGACTTAAAGCATATTTTTGACATGCAAAGTATTCCTTTTACTGTTGGTGTAAAATGGATGGCTGTTTATGTATCAGTTTTGGGTAATGTGTCTCTTCTAAAATATCTTGAGAGTTCTGAATTGGAACCTAAAATCAAGTACAGCTTGCCAATTTGGCTGGGAAATACTCTGGGTGATGAATTTTTTATATGTCATTTCCATTGGTTTTACATGACTTGGGAGGAAAAAGAAGCAATGCTTTGATGGGCTTCTGTACATTATTGTGCAGGCAATTAATCCTTGTTGATTTCACGTGTTGTGACTGACCACTAATTAAATAACCAGGATCAGTGTTTCATTTCAGTTTTCTCTTCCTCTGCAGTGTGACAAAATCAAGCAAGAACGAGATGAGGCTGTCAGAAAACTGGAGGAGTTTCAGAAAAGTAAGCTGGTAATGTTAGTGGGGCTTTCCTGATACGGAGAGTTATGAGTGGGACTCTGCATGCTCTACAGCAGTGCTAAGAATGCTGAAATTCAGCATTCTTGCTGCTTCTCTTCAAAGCCATGTTTTAAGGAGATACTCATTAAAATATGAGATTTTTGCCCATTATCATATTAACTGCTGCTACAGCATTTGTGCTGTCTGCCACAGGTAGTTGGTCTCATGGTGCATAGTGGTGAAAATACAAGGGCACAAATCTGGCTTTATCTCACCTGGATTCTGCAAGTGACTTTTGGAAGGATGCATGCCTGGAGTGAGTGGGGTTTGATACTGTTGCTGAGATTTCTAATAATAGTAATGACAATGGCCATTTTTTCATGAAGGACTAAAAGTACATTAAGCGCAGACACATCAGTAAAGGTTTTTAGGATGAGCTGCTCTCTCTTGATCATTTTTAGAGCGAGTTATGTCTTGTCTGGGCTGTGAGAATGTCAATATTCAGTCTTACACTTTTATGGTAGTGGTTCCGTTGAAACCCTATGGTGTCTGGAAGCAACAAAGCACATCTAATGGGAGTGGAAGGATCCTAGTGGAATAGCTCCTTAGAAGAGACAATTACAATAGGATTGTGGTCTGTTATGTCTGGTTTGTGCCAGTACAGTGAACTGAACGATGAAGCATCAGAAATGTGGATGAAGTTAATGCAGGAGAAGGAAATCACATGGTCTGTACTTTTGTGTGTCTGTGTTAATAAAGGAATTTGCTCACTTGTATTTTATAATAGTTTGCATGATACAATTATGGAAAATAATCTGAAATCAACAGAAATTATCTACTGCCTTAAATGGTCTTGGATAACTGTTCCGTGAAGCAAGAATGTTCTCTAAGAAGTGTAATTTCTCTGGAAAAAACTGCTGCCTGTTTTGTTTTTGATACAATATGAGGAATACTGTAGTGTGGCAGAAAATGTCAAGTAGTTAAGACTTAAAATTTGAGGTAATATTTGATGTTGTAAGATTTTATAGGTTTCTTTTATCTTCCTTTCACATTTTTAAAGGACATACCTTGTAAACATAGTGATAAAATGCCAGGAATATTAGGATTTTAAAGCAATAATAGAGCCCATTATTTAAACGACAATATAAAAGGCAATTATATTGATGAAGAGCTACATTGGCTTTGTGTCTGTGAATAAACTTGGCCTGTACTCAGCTTCTATTTGTTCTCCTGGCATAAACACATATTGTGTGTGATTCCAGTTTAATGGGGCCCCGTTTGTATGCCAAGCAGCTGCATTTTAGGCCCTATTGCGTGATTTCATAGCTCTCTGAAAATTGGTTCTATTGAGCACAAGAGATAGAAGGTGGTGGTGGGGGGGAAAGCTTCAACACACAATCATTTCTTTTCAATTGGAGCCAGCAAGGTTGATGACAACATGACCATTGTGTTATAATGATAAGACCACTAAGGATCTGTACCTCTCATCAAGGCTTTCACACAACAGCAGATACAATTTAATTCACTGCTCTGTCAGCAGTGCTGATACCATTATGCCGTCTGTCTCCACAGTTATAATCACTGTCCTCCGAGAAATGCAGTTGAAATGATCTTGAGCAGTCAAAGAAACTCTCAATTAAGGCTGCCACTTCCAATGTGTCAGATTGTGTCTTATGCACTTGGTACAATTTTCACTTCCAATCCTGTTTATTTACAATGTCTACCAGTAATTACGCTTAACATGTCATTTAGTGAGGGTGCCCCTGCCAAGGAGATTGTTGGGTGCTGCAGTACCATTGAGTGGGAGTTTCTCGCAGTCAATGCCATCAGCGGCTTTTAGTCCCTGATGGGATGCAGTAGTAATGTTGATAATGCAAGTATCGTGCTCATCAAGTCATAATTAGATGCCACTCAAATGTGCCACTTGTAATAACAGTGTTGATTCATGTTTTCTCGGTGACTGCAACTACTAATTAGTTAAGTGGTTTTTGGTTGGCCTGCATTTGCTGCGGATTATTATTACCCCTGAAAAAAACTGTCAAGGTTAGAGATGTTTCAGGCCACTTAGTGCTGCTTTATGAATATTAATATTGACATAATAAGAACTTTAGACAGACTTAGGAAATAATATATTTTTTGTATTTAATTTGGAAAGACTTTTTCCCCTGAGTTAATCATAATTGCAGGTTAATTAAGTTTAAATGAACCAAGAGTAATCCCTAGTTCTGCCATGTGAGCCCAATCCTTGTTTCCTAACTTTAGCCATGCTCCATGCTATTAGATTCCTGTCTGTGAAATGGGAGCAACTCTGTGTCTCCATTGCTCCCTCATGCACTCCAAAGCATCTCGTTGCTCCACATTCCCCAGAGCTAGGTAGAATTAAAACAGAAGAGATGTGGACATGTACCTCCTGAAAGTTTTCCTTTATCAAATGTAGCAGCTGGTACAGCACGTTTGGAGCAGATAATTTCTCCAAAGTTAGGAAAAATGCAAATAAAAAGACAACCAAAGGTAAAGGTGTGGTTGCTCTGCTGTTAGAAGACTTCATGTGAATATAGTTTTTGCACCACGATTTCCCTACACTGTGCCCTGCTTTTTTCTTTTTTATTGTCTGCTCATATTTTGTAGAAGTTGTTTCTTTCATGCAGCTACTCAGCAAACCAATGTGTTGATGGTTTCCTGTGGTAATAACAACACTTTAATAATGAAAACTTTAATTATACAGCTGTAAAAATAACACTTGTTAACTGCCTCCTTTTTCCTATCCTGAAGTCCTGTTCTGTAGTTATTAGGATGGCCTCTGTACATCAAAGACAACTTAAATATCTGTCTTAGGGAAAAACTCTTGGAAGAGGGTAAGGGGGATTTTCAACCCAGTGGTATAAACTCACTAGATTTCAAAGCTTGATGAAAATGCATGTGTGTGTGCTGGAATCTATGTTGTGGGCAGTGCAGGTAGGTGGTGAGACCGTGGTGCCTATTTTAGGGCATGCTCAAGCACAGAGAGACTTCAAATAAGAAACAGTTCAGACACTACAGCCACATGGTAACTTGGGTTGTTCAGCTGAGGCTGTCAAAAATCAGGCAGTGCTGAGTTCCCATCAGGACGTTGTCCATCAGGGTGTGCACCACAGCTCCAACACCGATGGAGCAGAGTGGGATGAAGAAGCTGTGCCGTGGGAATGATTTGTGTTCGCTGCAGCGTGTGCTGTGGAACACGCTTCGAATACAGAGGCATCAGTCACTTACCTCCTTCCCCCATTTCCTGGTAAATCTGTTACAGGCCTGGGCTAAATGTCCCTCCTGCAGCTCTTCAAGTACTGGGTGTTCAGCAAGTGTGTTAATACTTAAAATACCATATAAACATGAAGACCGGAAAAGAATCTTTGTAACACATCTGAGTTAATCTTGCTGTTTAAAAATGCCAAAGTTCCGAAGTTCCAATCTTCTGAAAATGGCATCCATACTAAATTTCAAGAGGATTTTGGTGGCAGTCTTAAGGAACGATCATAAAGGTCTCACTCTGATTCCTCAAGTGTTAGTGAAATAGCGATGATGAATGAGGATGGGATGGTCAGGGAGGCTCCTGCTGGCCTTCTGCTTCCAGAAGCTTCTGCTCAGTTCTACAGTTGTCCCTCTAATGCTACAGACATGGCTTGAGAGTTGCTAAAAGAAATAAACCAGGTATTTCATGTTCAAAACTGCTCCTATCAGTGGAGGTTATCTAAGTATGTACTACTCTGTATTTGAAATGCTTACTTTGGAAGTTGGCAGAAAATGATGTGCTGTTTCTGATCATGGGAGGAATGTGTCAAACACAGGAAAATACTGACTAAGTTTTGGACTCTTCCCTTAGTTTCTCACATGGTTATTGAGGAAGTAAACTGCATTCAGAACCATCTTGAAATTGAGAAGACGTGCCGTGAAAGTGCTGAGGCTTTGGCTTCTAAGGTGAGAAGAGTCATGGTGATGCTGTTTTATCTGATCTATTTATTTATTTATCTATTTATGGGTTTATTTATCTTAAACTTGATATTGTGTGCATGTCCCTTGTCCTTTTTTTTTTTTAATCTTGTGTATCTGTGAAATGGATTTAAAGTGGCAAAAAACTAAAAGCTGTGTGCAAGATGAAAAATGCAATTCCTGCCTTTTAAAGGGAAAAAAAAAATTAAAATCTTTTTCTATTTTGATGGTCCAGCATCCTGATACCTAGTTTTCATATGCATTTAGGTTAAATGGAAAATAAGTTTTGGAGCTCTCCTGTGTGAAATATAAAACAATAATGAGCATTTCAGTGTCTAAATCAAATGGAAAAAGTCAACCACTGCATTACATTTCAGGTGATTGTTTATGAAAGCAAAGCGAGGGCAGGGGAAAGGTGACCTCCGGTGCTCTGTTGATTGCGTCTAGTCTGATGAATTTAGCAAGTGTGTAATTTTCTATATTCCATCTCATCAGAAGTGCATTATTATTAAAGAATGTTTTTATCTCCCTTATATATTTTTGGTTGTGTAAAATGCATCTGAGCCACTTCATCAGAAAATGGATTACAGCAATTTTGAACCAAATTTCATTAGCAATGCTGACTGCCTTTCTTTTTTCTTTTTTCCCCCCTCCCCATTCCCTGCCCAAAGTACATCCTTAGATAGGGTAAAAATCACACCGGCAAGAAATCACTTTAATTTAGATGCATTAGCAATGTACTTTCTGCTGGTATTTACTTAATTGTTTGCATAATGACACTATATTAGAATTCATAAGATAGACAATCAGCATATAAGTAAGAAAATGAGCACATTTATGCAACTTTTATTCTTCTCTGCACTTTTCCTGTAATGCATGTACAAGGGCAGTTCAAAGACTCGCTTTACCCCATGGGGCTGTTTTTTGAAAGCTGATGTGTTTGTTTCTGTGAGCTGGCTAAACCACTCTTCCCACTTGCTCATTTTCATTCTTTGGGAATGAAATGAAGAAGTTCTTGAGTAAATCTCCTGTAGCTGAGGGGCTGAGGAAAAGGGAGATCACAGATGATTACTTGGGTAAAAATTCAGGGTCACGTGAACTGTACAATGTATGTTTTCCTCTGAAGTCCAAGTTGACTTCAATATGTAGTATGTCATTAGTAGAAAATCGAGTCTCATTCTTAAGCCTGGACACAGGGTCATCCCAACATACTCTGGAACACTCCTGAGGCTGTGCTGAGCTTGCAGAGAGCTGCTGGCGTGGGGTGTCTGGATGCAGGGCAGTGGAAGAAATTATGAGAGGGGAACATTTGCAGCAATCTCTGTTCAATTTTCTCTGGCACCTTGATAAGACGGAGATGCCTTTACAGAATCTCTTCTGTGTCATTCACCAACCAGTCATGCATTTAAGCATCCAGCCCAGGGTGGTTTGACTTGTGGTCTGACCCATAAAGTATTTGTTTATGATATGGCTTTCATTTTACACATGTTGACTCTACTGTAACAACTCGAAAGAATTTTAAGGTAATTCTGTTGTGACTGGGAATATAGCAATTGTAGTGTTTGTTGTTTATAAGCAAAAGAGAGGATGAGAGAAAGTAAGAATTTTTATTTGACCCGTTAATACATCTGGGAAAACCAGATGAGCATTAAGGAACACAGACTTCTTCAGGTCATTCAGCTGGGATTCCTTTTGATGCTGCTGTGTGCTTAAGGGTGAGGAGCTGAAGCAGCTATCACAGAGCTTGTGTAGCA
This sequence comes from Pitta sordida, assembly GCA_013390025.1. Taxonomy (NCBI): domain Eukaryota; kingdom Metazoa; phylum Chordata; class Aves; order Passeriformes; family Pittidae; genus Pitta; species Pitta sordida. The sequence goes on from WEKX01020279.1 coordinate 346,044, forward strand.
TTAAGTAAGCTTAACAGTTGATTTGATTGATTTGAGCTTACACGAAGTATTTATTAAACAGAAGTACTAGAGAGGAAAGAAGGGCACGAATAAGCATCATTTTAAATTCAAGCCTATCTCAGTGGGGAAAGTGGTCAAGCACCCATCTATAGGGCATTATAATGTTTAATGGAACATTTAATCTCGTGTTGCTTTGTCTTCTTTGTTTGATAGATCATTTAATGATAAAGAAAAAAACCCAAAACAGTTGACTTTTTTTTCTTGTGCAGCTATTAGATAGACAAACTAACTTCTTACTGTTTGTCCTTCTCAACTTTCAGCTGAACAAAGAAAATAAGACCTTGAAAAGAATTAGTATGCTTTATATGGCAAAACTGGGCCCAGAAATTATTACTGAAGAGATTAACATTGATGAGGATGAGTCATCCACAGATACAGAAGTTAACTCAGGATCATGCAATTCTGTGTGTTGTCAGCAGCAAATAAAAGGTGAGCATTGTTGCTGATCCTTCACCACCCTACAAGGCAGAAGTTGTCCAAAGAATAGCAGGATTGGATTGGATCAAAGACCCATCTGATTCTGAGTCATGCTTCTGAGAGTGGTCAGGATCGAAGGATTTCCAGGAAAGGCTGTAAGAACATGGCAAGCTGGTAATGATACTGTGTGATGTGTACAGGGATATACAGCTCACAAAGTAAGCGACAATGCAATAGGAGAATGAGATCTACATGGCCAAAAGAGTTCAATGCTACTGAGTCAGTAAAAGAAATATTTCCTAAGACCCTTAACAAAGTAGAAGTTAAGCAGAAGGACAAGGTCACCTTGGTATTGCTTCAACTCCAATGTCATTATTTCAAAGCTTGTAAGACAGGATTCTCCATTTCCATTATGTACCTTTGTATGCACAAACTTCATTCATGTTCCAAAGCTATTGCCAAACAAACAGCTTAAAAAGGGATTGTTGTACTGGATAAAGCAGGAAAGCTTGAGAATATGGAAATACATTGATAAATCTGTGCTGCTTTTCAGAAATTTCTGCTTTTTTTTTGAAAGGCAGGTTGTATTTAGATAATCCAGAATCAGCCTTCCTTTCTTGTCTTTGTAATGACATCATTGTGATTCTGTATGTTGTTGTGTCACAATATCCAAAAAAAGAGGGACGCCCGCATTCTGGATTTGGTGATGAGAGGTGGAGTGTTTCATTTCAAGAAAAAAAAGCTTTTTTCTGTTTGCAAGTTGTAGTAGCAAATGATGTCTAAGTACAGCATTTCTAAACTTTCTGCCTGGCCTTCTTAATTGTTTTCTGTTTGAATGCAGCAGCCACAATGAAGTGGTATGAAGTGTCATTTAAAAAAAAAAGACCAAATGTTGTAAAAGTGCTTTTAAAACAATGCAACTCAAGAAATGAGGTGTCATATTATCCTTCTATAATAAGCAGTTTTCCATCCTGTAGATGTAGGAAAGACACAGAACGGTGTGATCCACCTCATGCAACCCCATCTGAATTGGATGTAAGATTTTGGAGTCCCTACTTTCTTTACTGGAGAAAGGTGTCAAGAATACGTTTTAAAGAGAGCAAACACTGGCTGCAGATCAGAGAATGCTGTTAGGAGGGTAGCAGGGTCAAATTAGAGAAATGTTTTAGAAAGACTGATCTATCTGCTTTCTGTCTTGATGAAGAATCATTAAAGAGTGACAGGTGGCATATTGAGGATCTTGGAAGTGTTTTAGTCTTCTTACCCTTCAACGAAGTATGGCATGTTTCTTGGAAGGATTCCTTTCCTCCCACCACTTTTCTGTCAGGATACACAAATACGGTGGTAAAGTCTGAAGCTCTCTGTGGTATGTGGAGTTACTTCTCTGGATGATGAGGCTGATCTAAGTGTTGTAAAACCAGATGTAATCCAGGTTCCATAAATTTCAATGGGACGTTTTTTCCCCATTAATTTTGCTGGAAAGCACAAATACATAAAAGAGATGATTTAGTTCAAGAATCTTCTGGGAAAACAGATCTTTTTATTTACTTTAGAAAATGTATGCCTTTAAGTTAGAGGACAATAAATCTGAGGCTCTTGGATTGGGTGGGAGATGCTGGTGGAGAATTGACATCTTGGGTGTCACCATCATCTGCAATTGGTTAGCCACAGCTTTCTCAACTCATGGCTGGTATTCAGTGAACGGCAGTGCTGTGAAATACTGGCAGAAGGTGAGGAATGAGAGCACTTACTGAAAGCTAATAGTATACGTATATCAACAAATTTTTATTTTCGTGGTGTTTTTATGTTAACCTAAACCTTGATATATTATGTATGCAAACTGATCTCCTGTTAAGAAGTGATTATAATCAAATGTTTTATTCCATTGTGAATTTAATTTATTTCATATTTTAATAATTAAGGAACAAAAATTCTGAGGGGAAAATTACAAGCATTAGCTCTTCCATCAGTGAAGGTTATATTCTGACTCTGTTCACATAATGTTACAAAGACTATAAATTGGCAGCTGTTCAGGACAATTTCTTCAGTGAAAAACCTCACAAGTATTCACTGCCTGTTGTTTTGTTTATTTCCCTTGTGACAATAAGTCATGGTCCAAAAACAATTGAAGTGCATTAATTTGTTTTAAAGGAAGCTTCTTAAAAATTGCTTTCTGCTGCCTCCATACCAGAGTCTCTGTGATATGATAGTCTCCTGAGTAGGACTGAGGACACACTGTGTTGGCAGGATTGGCCCCATTATAGCAGGAAATGAATCATTCAGAATGCAAATAAAGACTGCAGTAGTGAACAAGGCAGCTTACCTCAACCGAGTACATGTGAAACTGTGGCCCTGTTATAGATCTGTTACTTGACACTTATGCAAAGCTCATAAATTATTGAGGATGTACCTTGATTACAACTGATGCTTGACGCACAGTTCAGGTGTTTCATACCCAACTGTACTTGCACTGCTATGATATTTCCTTTGTTGTTGTTTTTCAAATAAAATATATGTATTTTTCATTTCCTTCCTCAAACTGTAGAGCTGCGAGATCAAATTGTATCTGTTCATGAGGAAAAGAAGACCTTAGCCATTGAACTGGAAAACCTGAGGTGCAAACTTGTAGAAGTAATTGAAGAAGTATGTATTGTACCATGGAAGGCAAGACCATGTTAGCGTGTAGTCGGTACTTTTTGTATCTAATTTTGCTAAAAACGCTCAGTTGTGAAGTTAATTGAATTCTATCTAATCGAAGTCCTGCCATGTGATGGATCACTTGGGGCATGTGCCTGGAAAGGACCTTCTACGTCAGAGTCCAGTCTGCCACTATTGCTGGCATGTGACTTTTCATTATCTGTTTGGTCTCTTCTGATGCCCATATTATAGCTGTCACCTCCCCTTCCTGACAGCCCATCACAGCCTGCAAGGGGTTTTTTTGGAACCCTTAAGCCTGTAGGCATGCAAGAAATACTTTTGTAGCACACGTAGTTTAATCACTGGTGCTACTTCATTGAGCATATCCCTAAGTTTAGCCACTGGCAGTGCCCTGCCGTGGTAATTAGACCAGCAAATTGGCTTTTTTAGCCAGCAGAATTTCTGTCCTGCTTGAAAACTGGAGCCATGTACTGATGCAGATCAGGACTTAGTGGCTCTTCCTGTCTATGCAACACTTGCATTCAGAAAGACACAGCTGACAGCTCTTGGACAATAAACAGAGCCCAGGGAAAAACCCCAAAGCAGCAGTCTGACTATGTTAAAATGCAGAAAGTCAAGGGCAAGCTAGTAACTTCAACTAGGTGCCTGATCTTGGAAGGTTCCAAATATTATTTTTGCAGCTGTAACCGGAAGGTGCTGGGGGAGTATTAGTTCATAACCCTTTAATGACATCTGTTATGACATCTATAAGGTGGAGTAAAAATGCTTTCCATCCCCCTGGAAACCCTAATGTCAAGCCAAACCTAAGCAACACAACTGCTGAAAGCACAATACCTGCTTGCATTATGTATGTGCTGGATGCCTTATGCCGCTAACTAAAATGCTCTTATTTTTGATGTGTTCTTTGTACTTTTCTAGGTGAATAAATTGAAAGAAGAAAAGGCTGCTTTGACAACTGAAGTTGATAAGCAACAAAAACTGTTGGAGAAATGTAACAGAGGTGCGTGGTCTCAGCAGGTTCTCTTAACAGTTTGCTACATCCTTTGCAGCAGCTTCAGAGCTTTTATGTTTCAGTACATAGAGTGGGTTACAGAACAGTGACTGTGATCCAGATCTGACACTTGACCTTACTGCTGCAGGCACTGCATTAACACATGGACTGTTCTGGACTGTACCCCAGGAAAATGTGACAATGTAAATAAGAGGTGGTACATGAGAATAGGAAAACTTTCTGCTGCGTGGCACAAGTGGCAAACTAGGGCAGGAGGGCAGTGCTTCATAGAGATGGAGTTTGAACCTAAATCTCCTGTTTTCCTAAGTCATTGCATCAGTTCTCCTTTTAACTGGGACACAGATAATAATTTTTAATACCTAAAGACTTGCTTCTAACTTGCTTTATGTTCAGAGGATGATGAGGAAAAGACAAGTATGCTAGAATGTGAGAAGTAAGGTTTCCAGCTTGAGGAAAGTTTCTGATTTCCTTCCATTCCTTGAAAGCAAGGAGAGGTAAAATCAGGGCAGAGGAAGTCTAAAAAGAGAGATGACTCAGAAAAAGAAAGCTTTTGCTTAATGATGGTGAGTGCTTCAACATGAATAATGGTTGACCTCAAAAGAAGTTTGGAGGGGAGGAGAAAGTTTTTGGTGCCTTGGATTACTGTGCTCTATTCTCTTATTCCTTATTTAGCCTTGTGAAATTAAAAATTGTTTGACCAGAAGTTTTGTTGGCTGTTCCACATTTTCCTGAAGTGGAAGACAATGGGTCTGGCCAAGATCTCTTAGGGCATATCCTGTAAGATCCCATCAAGTGTTCATCTCTTACATCTTCCGTGTGTCTGCATTGCTTAAGCCTATGACAGGCAGCACTTGAAGGGTCTTAAAACACCAAACTTCAGATACATTGATTAAACAGATTAACATTAAGCTTTTGATAGGATAGTGTGGCAGATGAAGAGTTACTGAAATGTTTTCTTTTTTCTAAGCATGATTGAAGGAACAACCCCTAGTTTCACATTTGCGTGTTTTCCAGAGAGGGTTATACAGGCTGGGTCCTAATGCACTGGCACCATAAAGAGAGATGGTGTTTATGCTTGAAATGAGCTACCAAAATACCCATTCAATACCTACTATATCCCGTGTCTGTGGGGCACTGTGTTGGAGCTGAGTACTCACTGCATTTCGGGCAGAAATGTGTGTGGGTTGTTCATTGGATATTTCTTGTTGGTATGGTTGGCAGGTTGTTTTGTTTGTTTGTTTGAGGTTTTTTTAGTTAGCATCATTTTGAGAGTCAGGTGGGCTGGGATGTTTATCCCACTGTTCAAATTACCATTTACTGTACCTACCTTGGAAAACAAGGAATTTGGATACAACAGTGTTAGAAATCCAATGTCCTCACCCTACAAACTAGTCTTCAGAGAATAAGAGCTAAGGCTTACCAAGATAATGCCAGTGGTAACTGGCACATATTGAGAATAAATGTGGTATTTGAGTGCTTTCAGCTGATCCTTGCTGTCCTGGGCTGCCGCCTGTTCAGAATGGTTTGGGAAGCTTCAGCCACAATATGATTATTTTTAGCCACCCATATGAGCCTCGCTTTTGTAAGCACAGTTTATATACAGGCAACACAAAATTATACTGCTTTCTTCCTGAGGCTGCTTTAAAACTCTGTTGTAAAGGGGCACGTCAAGCCTCACTCCAACCAGGCAGACAAATAGAGGTGTGTCAAAAATAGCACAGTGATCTTTGGTGGATTCACCAAACCTCTCTTGAGCCTTTGGTTGTTTACACCCAAAGAGGCAAAATGTGGTCTGTGGTACCTGATGTGTCTTACTGAAGGCTTTGAGTCTGGACTATTACTCTATTCAGAAGATCAGTAACTGCATATAGAGGAGTTCGAGAGCAAATAGGACAAATGCTGCAAGGCAGATTGCATATGGAAATGTAAAACTGGGTTACACTGTCAGTCAAGGATTCGTGGTACCAGAGAATAACAGCTTATCTGGGTAAATCAAACACTAGTTCTTCCTTTTATCCATTCCGCTCTTTTTTCTGGTCTTCTTTTGTTGTTATGAACAGTGTCTGTGCTGGCAGTAGAGGAATATGAAGAGCTCCATGTAAACTTTGAACTGGAAAAGAACCTGCGGAAGAAAGCAGAGTCATTTGCACAAGAGGTGAGTAGTTGAGAAAAAAGGGATCTTGTAAAATGAAGTCATTGCAACTGGGTAAGAACTTACCAGGTTGATTTCGATTCCCAGCTCTCATACAACCCCACATACTGCTTAGCTAATATCTGTACTTAATCTGTAAAACAAGTTTACTGTTTTGAGAGCATTTATAAAGCACTTCAGAATTATTCATGCAGGCTCATCTATGTCCCCTTTTAAGGTGAGGCTTTATAATGGGCTTAGCCACTGCATTTAAAATGTGATACATGTAGTGGTTGGATCTGGAAGGAATAGCTGCTTTTCTAGTGACATGATTTGAAGCACTGTGTTTTCCTGAAAAATATGTGGTCTCATAATAAAGTGCTGCAAAAATGCAGTATTACATGAGTTTTGTGCAGGTTTGTCTGCTGTTTAACATGTGCCTTTCGAGCATTCAAGCTGAAAAAAGCCCAGTTTCCATGTTCTAGAAAAGGTATAAACTCCCAAAGAAGAAAATGAGTCACTGGGTAGCATTATGGAATGGGTGGTGGTTGCTCTGATGGCTTGTGACTGGCAGTGTTTGCCTTAGAAAATGCTAGCAAATGCTTTCAGTCTGTTGGTAGACTAAAGCCCTATAAAATCATGAGTTTAATTTAGATTGAATTGGATTTTTCTCATGTCCTTTTTTTGTTTTCGCTCTGGATTATAAAAGCTCTGGGTTTTATTTGGGTTACATTTTCAAGGTTTTCTGTCCCAAGCTGTGTGTCAATATTTTCTTTAATAAAACTTAGGCTTCCTAAGTAATCATTTTTCAGGGAGCTCAAGTTTAAAGAAAGCCATTATATATCAAAATTACATGAGTCATCAGTGCTGGAGTGTTGCAAAGGGAAACATCTGACGTGATATGAAGTGCATTTTAGGTTGGGGAACTTTACAGTTTAAGAAAACTTAAGACTACATTTAGCATGCATTATTACAGTATCTATCTTGCATCTGCTGTTGCTTTGCCTTCTGAAGTACAGAATAATTGTGTGCTTCCATTCATTATCTGACAACAGAAGGTTGTACATACAGGTCTCACATCCCTCAGAAATGAGGAATTTGTAAATGTCTAGTTAAGATGTTTTTCAGATAAAAATATAACCTTAAAGGCCAGAGTGTTGCTTCTGTTTAGATCATAATTGTAATGTTCAGACACTTATTCATTTTGAACAATCACATTGAAAGTACTTTTTGTAATTGAGTAACAAACTAACAGGCAAGAAATTAAATACAATGCCAAAGAAATTATGATTATTGTCAAGCAAGTACTTCTTGTATTTTGTAATTATTTAGCTGTTGTCTCTTCCTACAATATGGGCCCCTGTTGTTGCAGACTGTCAGGGTAGATGTTCACTTGAAGCTTTTCATTCTGTGAAGTTCTCACATTCAAAATGGGATCACTACAGCAGTGAACTTCAGGCCTCTATTAGTCTTCTTTTTGTGTACCTGCTGGTCTTGTTTTGTACTATGCTGTTCAGAAGGATTTTTAGACTATAAATTTTTTTTAAATACAGGAGGATGTGATAACCAAGGCGTTGCTCATTTGCTAGTTTGGGGAACTAGTATTTCAAATTATTTAAAAAATCTGTTAGCGTTGGCCTGGTTTCACACTGATGCTGTCCCTTGAGTGACCTGAGACATGGGAGAGAGGCTCTGGCCCACAGCTGCATCCACAGCAGCAAAGCTTTATGCTTGAGTGAGGTTGTGTGAGCATCCTCTCACATGGATCATGTCGCAAGGTCACAGCTGTGTTTTGAGAGCTAAGTTTTCTAGGACATGGTTACAGTAGCTGTTGTTTGGATTATGCTAAGGATGTTCAGGGATTTTCTGCTTGCTTTCATTAGCCACCTTCTTTGTCTCTATAAAATGCTTTCTTGAAAAAAAAATTCTGCTGAGTTTTTGCTTGGATTTTGGCAAAGCCACAATAGTTGGTTGTGATGAGCTGTGTGTGTTTTTGAGGGAAGCAATAGCTTTGAGTAAAGGGCAACACTGCCTGTCCAGCACTTTGTGCTCAGCTTGTTTGGAGCACTTCAAGAAAGGAAATAAACTCCAAGTAATGTGGTTATCACCACAGCATAGACTATAGAATGGCATATCTTAGTGTTTTGTATTACTGTTTGAGATATCTCAAACAGCCCAAAGGTGTCTTTTTTGCTCACTGAAATACGGAACTAAAACCTGTGGAGGGGCTTGTTTGGTGGTGGGCACGTTGTCTTTCCAAGAGGCTGAGGTATCTGAAGCTTGCCTTCACGAGGTGATGGGCCCATGTGTTCAGGTTCATCCCTTTCTCCATCATGTGGCTTCATGTTCCAGCTGTGCTCTCCTGGCGTTGCACGGAGGCTGCGATGGGAGGGCAGCAGGGAAGGGACTGGCACGGGCTGCCTTGTCAAGGGGTGCCCTTTGCCTCCTGCCCTTCTGACAGGTGAGGAGGATTTGCCACAGAAGGTGAGCACTTGGGAGTGCAGGTGTGAGAGAGAAGGGGTGGGTGAGCATGTGTGCAGAAGGGAACACAGATGGGGGAGAGGAGAGATGTGGAGCAAGAGAGGGAGGGAGCAAGCACATATAGGAGTGAGGGAACACTTTGAAAATCAGAGCTTTTGATAAAAAACCCCTGATACAGCTTTAATTATAGTCATGCTGCTGGCACCACCATAATATATATTTAATTAATCAAAAATGATCCGACTTCAAACATTAGAATTCATGCTCTTTAGAGGTTCTAAAGAAACTGAGTAAATATTGTCAGCCGTGGTGTGGAGAGGGGGAAGGAAAAGCAAAGAGGATTTGAAGTGAGTCACATTCCATTGTGAAAGGTACAGGAATCTGCATAAAAGAACTAAATAAATAGAGTGTGTAAGGGGCGGAGGCATGGAAAAATCTGTACCTACCTGAATAAAACAGGGTTGTTAACACAGGAATCTTGGCAAGCTTAACCAGAATTCTAGTGTCAGGTTTTAAGAGACACTCTTAAGATCTCTCAGCTGTTCGTGGAGCAGTTCGTAAGAAAACAAAGGAAGGCAGAGAGTATCTTGAAGGCCGTTGCAATAATACAGAGACTAGCCCTGAAAAGCACTCTTCCACAAAGATGAGCAAAATACAGCACATACAGCCAAAGCAAGCCAAAAGTGGGGGAACAGGTTGTGAGAAGTAAATTAAAAGTGTCAGCAGTGTAAAAATCCCAGAAGTTTAACTAAATAATCTTGAGTAAGTGGTTTATTAAACACACATCCTGCCTTGCAACAGCATTTTGTGAAGTGGTGGTGTGGTTTAACCCCAGCTGGCAACTCAGCCCCACTCAGCCACTTACTCGCTGCCACTCACAGGATGGAAGGGAGAATCAGGAGATAAAAATGAGAAAACTCTTGCATTGAGGTAAAGACAGCTTCGTGAGTAAAGCAAAAGCTGCACACAAAAGCAAAACAATACAAGGGCAGATGGGAGTTCAGCCTTCTCCAAGAAAGCAGGACTCAACCACATACAGCAGCCACTTGGGAAGGCAAGCGCCATCACTCTGAATGTCCCCCTTTCCTCTTCTCCCAGCTCCATGTGCAAAGCATGACAGCACATAGTCTGGAATATCCCTGTGGACTTTTGGGGTTGGCTGTCCTGGATGTGTCCCCTCCCAACTGCTCATACACCCCCAGCTCTCCTGCCAGCACGGTGGGGTGAGGAGCAGCCTTGGCTTTGCACAAGCTCTGCTCCCCAATAATGAAGATGTCTTTCAATTATCAATGCTGTTTTCAGCACAAATCCAGTCCACACAGTTCTGTATCAGCTACTATGAGGTAAATTAGCTATTCCAGCCAAAACCAGCACAAATGAGCAGTTCATTGCTGTTATGTATGCTGGTGTAGAGACAACCGCTGCGCCTAAAATTCTCTGGAAACCTATTGGAGAAGAGGCAGTGTGGTCTCAAAGTTGACACTGAGCTGCTTTTTTTTTCTGTCCTCCTTGTCTTGGATAAATAGAAATAAAGCGTCAAACTTCTGAGGCTAGTGCAGGCTTTTACTTGAAATGCCTAAATGGAACAAAAATGAAAGGTTCCCCAAGTGTTTATGGTAACCTGTAAAACAGTTTACAGTTGAGAAGTTGGAAGTCTGCATTCAAAGGAACTATAATCCATGTGGATTAAAAAATGGAGTGAATCTGTAATGTGCATCATTCGTCTTCTGATTGACTTTCCCTCCAATGCTCAGTACTTAGGGATGCATGAAAGTGCCATCCTACACCTGTCTGTGCTTCTAAGTAACTATTGTGCAACAGCATTTGTCTTGTTTTTCCTCAAAGTACCTGTATCCTGTACCTCTCTGCACACCTGACATTACTTACTCTACTGGATCTTCCCATATTGAAAGATAAAAGGTGACTATCATAAGACTTAGGGAAAATTATTGTCATTCATAACAGATATCTGTGCCACTCATGATGTTGCATGCAATGGATTTGGTTATTTTGATGACGTGAGCTCCCAAATAAATCTTTCTCAGATGCATTTATGACCCTTTGGGGTAATTTGTGAGGACTTTGGCATTAAGATGTTACATCTGTGAGTAGATAACTGCAAAACCAGCACTCGTCGAGCAACTCTGTGCTTACAAGTACCATTCTGTGCATTACCAAGGCTAGTTCAGCAGCAACTGGTATCTGAAGATAATTAATTAGCAGTCCAGCTGAGTGAACTGGAAGTAATAATTAAAGAGACATGATAAGCAGTTGGTGTTTGAATTCTGAGTTTGAATGTTACCACTTCTGAAGCATGACGTAATGCTGATAAGTTTCATCGAGCTTTTTCCCAAGAACAGGCTTGTGAAATGGTAACAGATGTCTGCTCTAGGAAACTGTCTCTTTGGTCTTCCTTTCTTCCCCCCATGTCTTTTTTGTTCAGGCAGTTAATCTCTGGAGGGAAAAAGTGAAGAGGTTTCTGCCTTTTTAATGTGGTATATGATCTACTTCTGAATATATTAGAAAACTGCAGGAAATGAGGAAATAAGTAACAATAGAGATTATTTTTCTTCCTTTATTTTGTGTCTTGGGTAGTTATACCTCATAAACAATGAATGAGTGCTGTAGTTTGACCAACCCCTTTCTGCAGAACGGGCTGGTAAAATAAATAATACTCTGTTTTTAGGGAAGTCACGTTGATGAGATTCAGTTTTCTCACGCTCAAAAATACACGTTCCAAGCACCTCAGTGGTGTGAAGCAAATGATGCACAAGAAACAGGTTTAACTCAGCTACTTCAGGTCTCCCATTCTGAATGAATTAGACCTCTCCTTTTGAGCCACAAAGTGTACTAATGCTACATCTTACGGCTCTTTAGAAGTAGTCCCTTCAAAATTTGTCTGGCAGTTACCCAAATAAATAGAAACAACTGTATAGTACCTTTATTAGTCTAAAATATTACAGATCATCTAGAGGAGTGACTGTTGACTGCCCGTATTTTACATATGTACTTTTTCCACAATCATGTTGCTCGGTTTTCTGTGGCATTTGAAAATCCAACTAAGGTTAGCATTTGGCTCGTCTAAAGGAGTAGGTGGACTCTCTATGGTTTTGTTCCTGATTAGCTATTGAACTGAAAGCCACACCTGCAGTTATACTTTAATCCAAGTACCTCCTGAATTGAGACTCCCTTAGTGCTCTGTCAAGCCATAATCACACAAGATCACTCTGTCCTCCCCCGTCACATAAAGTCCTTCAAACAGCCTGTTCTTTTGGGGAGCACATGTTCCTTGAGCCTCCCTTCCTCAGGGCTTACTGCAGGTCTGAACACAAGGCTTCAGGGTACACGTAATGCAAAAGGCATCAGCTGCTGTAAACTATGACAGATGTAAATGAGTGTGTTACCCCTCTGTGACAATGACTTGCTGATTTCTCACTGAGCTGTGGAGGGGATGGGGCAGGGCTGCTCAGGATTGTAATAAGGGCTTGCTGCTCAGATTTTCTCTTTATTCTTTGAGAATTCCCAAATTTGGCTCTGCCTTGCCCTTTGCCTTTTGTTATTCTATACCTACTGGCTAGTGTTCGCCACAGATTTTTATTTTACTTTATGCAGCCAATGGTTGCCTTGTTATGAGAGTGCTGTTGTATTGGGACGTTCTTCAAACTGTAGCTAAGACAAAAATGTTACTCCACATAGCAAATACCAAAATGATGTATGGATCAAAGTGTGGCCACACATGGATATTAAAGCATTTCCTTTGGCCTCTTTTTTGCTCCTGGGAGAAGAGTTGGTTGGAAAGCATCCGGTTTTACCCTTAATGGTATATGAATGAGGGTTGGTGTTCCCAGGGACTTGACTCTAACAGAGTTGCTTTATAACTTTTTTAACGAGGGAGAATTCCTTTTTCGGTTCTGGTGTAAACAAAAAACAGCTGCAGCGAATGCCCTGTTGGGTAATGGCTGGAGCAAAGGTCTGAGAATTAGGTATGGCCCCACTGGGGTCAAGGAAAAAAATCTTGTTTTCACCCCTTTTCTTTCCACCTCCCCAATCTTTTGCCGACTCTACTCATGGAAAGTGGCCGAGTCCCAGGTTTCCTGCACTTTGAAGCTTCTCTTTGCCAACTCCAGGGGGAAAGATATGTAACTGATTTGCACAGCAATTGGAGATTTTTAAAATTAGAATGATAGATATAAGCAAACTCTTTTTCATTGTGATTTGCCTTTAGCTACAGTCGTGGTTTCAGTAGATTCCTCCACTATCGACTTGTGTTTCCAGCATTGATTGGGATACTCTGCAGATAATTGTCTAGCAGGTGGCAAAGTCGGAACTAATCTATCAATTGGTTAAATTCCACCTAGTCCAAATAATCTTGTTAGTAGCTCTTTTGCCCTTTCAGCAGTCACTTTAATTAATATTCAGGATTGTGCAGACCGTCAGGTTTCTGCCATGCTGAAGCAGGAAGTGATTTTTTTTAATTTTAGGTTGGAAATAATTTCTAAGGGTCTTTTTTTGTCCTTTTCAAACACATAGAGCAGCCTCTTAAAAACTTGAAATCAGTTCATCAACCACCTTTCTTCCTGCTTTGTCTGATGACTCTCTGTCTAGTTTTGTCCCTTACATTTAGAATATGGTGGCACTTGAAGAACACGTGTGTAAGTAACTTCTGAAATGGATTGGAGTCCCTATGAGAAATGAATTCCCAAGAGTCTGGTTACAGCATTACATTATAAGCAACAACTTCTCTGTGTTGTTGAAGACACTTTCATATATGTATATAGAAATTGTAAGCGGGAATGTATTTGCAGTATCATGAAAACAATTCAGAAAGCTAATTGGAAATCCAGGATTTCATGTGAAAGCTTCTGAATGAAAAAGTTTTCATCCAGGTCTTCAAAGTTGTTTTTTTCATTTTGTTGCAGAAGAACATGAAACAAAGTGAATACGAATTTTCTACATTTGGTGAAGTATCTGCTCAAGTTGAAGAAATCAAGTTCCTCTACTTGATTTCTTCTTGTTTTGGCAGCTTTCTGCTCCCTCAGGCTGGAACAACTCTGTTCTGTTGGGTTTAGTGGCAGAAACCTGGTGAATAAAAAAGTGCACTTGATCACCTCAAACCGTACTTCAGGTTCCAAAAAAAAAAATAAAAATCCAAGTTTTCCCTTCACTCTGAAAGTTCACAGTGGGTAAATGTTTGCTAAAGGTGGCTTTTAGAGAGCTGTTATTTCTGTGAGAGTTAAATAACTTCTGGGTGGCTTAACAGGAACGCAGGAGGCTTTGAGGCAGAATTGAGTTCTTTAGCAGTGGTTTAGAGGCCTTTCTCAAGTATGATATTTCAAAGATGCTGTTTCTTTTAAAAATATAAAATGCTAAAAAATGAATGAGTGGCAATACAAAGGCAAACCTCTGTGGATTGTTGTGGGTAGCTTTCGTTCTGAAATTCTCTTGCCTTTGAATTGTTTTTGCCACAGCCCACTAATGCAAGGTAAGACAAGCAGGATTGGTTTGCCTGGCAGAATCCTGGCACAGGGACCTAATGTGCAGTGCACATTTGCCCCACACCACAATGGGCTGTGTGTTGTCATCAGTCTGGTTTTGTTTGTTTTATAACAAAGTGTAGTGCCAGAGCCTGCGTTCATCATTTCCTCTCCATCGGATGCCTCCAGTCCTTCATTGCCTGCCCCCATGGCACAGCCCTGCCCAGTGAAGTGTTCATTGCAGGTTTTATTAGTATTAAGGCCGCATCAATTGACTCCTGTTGGCACGCAGGGTCAAGCAGGCTGCGCGGGAGTCAAAAGTTCAGCACGGTCAGTAGATTTCTTGGTCTGTCTGCACAGCCAGTGAGTTGCTTCCTAGGAAGGCTCAGTTGAGGTGTCTGTGCAAAGCACTTTGTCAGATGTTTGCCACAAATCTGCATCAGCTCGTACGTCTTCAATATCCAGGTGTATAAAAAGAAAGAAATCACAGTGTTGCAGTAGCAACCAGGTGGGAAGAAACAGATATGTTGCATCTGTAGTTTTGGTTTGTGAATGAAGAGGATGGGAATCTGAAAAGATGTGGTGGAACTTTTGTATTTCTACTACTTTATTCCTAAAACATCTTTGTGGTTTTGCTGTGCTGTACAACATTGTTTTTACAGTCTGAGGGAGTGTCTGCATTCTCAGGCTGCTCTCTGCTCTCCTGCCATAAGTGGCTCTGCTGACCTGTGCACACTCATCTGAAACCTCAGCATGACCCAGTCCCTGTTTCTGCTGTAAGAACAGGCACAGCTGAGTTTGTCGAGTGGAAGCCCATGTTGCCTGAGGGGAAAACCTCTACCTGAAAGAGATGTCAAGGTGCAGAATAAATGCACGAGGATTTTTTTTTTATTGGGAAGCAATCTTGTTTTCTCCAAGTTCCTAAACAGTCTAGAAGGAGCAGATCTCTTACAGAAACTACATGTGCTGGTGCAGGTGCAGCCTCTGCACCTCTCAGGTGAAGCCTAGAGAAGTGTGTGATATTTTTCTGTGTCAAGTCTTAGACTATTTGATTTTCACCCCCCATAATGTATTCATTTATCACATAAAAATATGACTTGGGAAGAGGAAAGAACACAAGGATCAGAACAAAAAGGCTGAAATTGCCCTGAAATGCTTTTTCCTGAGGCAAGTGGATGCACTGATTATACAGACATGGACTGAAATTCATTTCCCACAGAGTCTCCGTCATTCACGTGTCCAGGTAACCCTCAAATAAATGGGCTTTAAGCCAAGGCTTGCAGATGTGTTTGAGGATATAGCCTGTGAATTCACATTTTATCCTCCCCCTACAGTTCTTTTAATCTTTCCAGAGCTCCCAGAATGGGGGTCAGATTGTTCCCATTTCCAGGAAACAAAATTCAGAGATGTGTTTAAATTCTGAATGCTGCCAACATGTGGGTAATTGAGGTGTAGCAGTGGGTGTTTCTCCTCAAACACCTGGTTCCTTTCAGTGTGAGCTTAGCTCCTGTAAATTTTACTCTGAAACTTCTATTCCACTCCTTCACACCACCTTCCTCGCTATTCTTGCCACATTAACACAATGTTAGTTTCCTCATTTTCGTTCCAATTGCTATTTTCCCCAGGATAGCATTAGACTGTGCCTAACTCTTAGTTTGGTCGGGGTTGGGTTTTGTTTTGGCAGATGTTCATTGAACAAAACAAGATGAAAAGGCAAAGTCAGTTGCTTCTGCAAAATTCTGCTCCTGATCAACAGCTCTTGAAGGCTTTGGATGACAATGCTAAGCTAACCCACACGTTAGAGGAAGAGAGACTTCAACACCAGCAAAAGGTAAAACAGATTTTCTTTTCATCTCGTGAGGAAGTTCCATATTTCACCCACTGGCACCTGCATGAGTTGAGACAAGAGAGTTTAAATAACCAGCCTGTCAGTGGAAGCAGTCAGTAAGTGAACAAAAATGTCAATGTTCTCGTGCTTCAAATGAGGAGACGTTCTGAAATTAAATTCTAATTATGTGATAAAAAGTCTATAAAAAGAAAAGGGAACAACATACAGCTTAAGTACTTGGGAGGTAAAGACGTATTCTAAAGAAGAGAGAGAGCAAGTTTGGATCATCATAGAAAATCCTGACCTCTCAGAAAAATCGACCCACCTCATTCAAAAATTTTCCTCTTTCTGGGGCTTCTACTTCACTCCTCTACTATAACATAATGTTTTCAGGCATAGCTGTGCCTAGTGAGTTTTTGGTCAACAGGAGGGACAGAAAATCCTTTTTATTGTGATGAATGTTCTTGTTTGCCAACTGCAGATCAAAGAATTAGAAGAGCAGCTAGAGAATCAAGCACTGCATAAGGAGATTAATCGTCTTAAACAGCAACTAGAACTTTTGGAAGAAGACAAAAAGGAACTAGAGCTTAAGTGTCAGCATTCAGAAGAAAAAGCTAGAGACCTAAAACATTCAGGTAAAATCATAAAATAACTTTCATTTTAGTGGTGAAGTGTAAGGGAGTGGGGGGATTGGTACACATCTAATGGTCTTATAAGTTATGTTTGAGGCTCCAGAAGCTTTTGTGTAGCTGTGATCTAGACCTGTGCTTCACTAGACAAAGTAAAACTGCCCTTAACTGTAGAACAGTCCTGTCAAAAATGTGTGTGAAATAACAACCTTGTAAAACTTCTGTAAGGTATAAAAATACTATGGTTAGATTGCCGTGAGCCTTACAGATGGATACGTACGTGGGAATGGGTGTCTGTGTGAAAGACACAATCCTTCATATTCAAAGTGTGTCCTCTCACCTAATTTAGAAACAAAAACAGAGTGGGATAACTCTAACCAGTGCTCTGTGAGACTGTGGAGTCTTCATTGTATGAATTGTGCAAAAACATCCCATAATTACCAAGCTACCCAACCCTTCAATAATCTTGCAAGAGAAGACACCAGTGCAAATAAAGTTGTGATTTAGCTCTTCATATTGACATGTGACAAAACAATTTCTGCTGATGTGAGAGGGTCTGGGGGGCGGGTTGTTTTGTTTTTTATTTAAATAGTTATTTCAAAGATGAGTCCTGTCCTCAGAGCTCTACAAAGGAAGTTAGCCAAACAAAACTGTAGTGGACAGTTATGTCTCATATGATGGTTTTTAAAGCAGATGTGAGAACCCAAGAACTCACTCTGGTTTGTTTTATTGCTCTTGTGCAGTTGATGAACTTCAAAAACGAGTACAGCAATCTGAAAATCCTGCACCACCTCCTCCTCCACCACCTCCTCCTCCTCTCCCTCCTCCCCCTCCTCCCAACCCTATAAGGTAAGTGCTTAAATCAAGAGGCACAGCACTAATGCTTTGCATGAGCAGAATTCATTACATGAGTTTACATCCAAGCTGGAAGAGTGTCTTTAAAGAAAAAAAGACTTTCCTCACCTGTCTTGAGCTCTTTACCCACAGGACTGACCCCCAAACCTGCCAATAGACTAACACCCTGACCAATTTTGTACAGTGTCTGCCTTGCCAAGCCTAACAAATTGTCTAGACTGTGACTTTGGAGGAGGAGGGATACCTGTCTCCTCCAAATTTAGGAGATTATTTTTTTTCTATTCACCTGCTAGCTGTAATTATAACCTTGTGAAATGCTTTCTACTGAAAAGAAAACTCCTTTGAACCAAAGGATATGTTGGATTACTGTGTGTCCCTTCATGTCAGATACTGATGATGAAAATGAAGACTCCATTGAGTTCCCACAATTACTTTCCTAAATTAAAAAGGAGAAAACCCAACAACCCAAACAGAAAATCACCACCCCATCATCAAGTGTTTTGGGGTGAAGTTGTCAAAATTGGGCCTGATTTTTGCAAAGGTCTATGGCCAGGCATGACACACCCAAATGAATTAGCTAACTAAGCCCTACAGGGTGCTTAGTTAATTTCAGAAACTCAGCTAACCTTCAAGTTGTCTGCTTGATTTTAAAACTAAATGGACTGCAATGACATTTTCCAACCTTTTGTGATAGAAATGACATACAGGAGTCTTGTTAATTAACTGTGTTAATACATGAATAGAGAGTAGGGAGAAATCATACCTTTGTGCATCGTGCATTGTTTTTAGAAATTAAACAGGTTCTGAACAATTATAGTCTTTTGCTTCTTTTATGTCCATTAACTCATTTGCCTTGCTTGCTTGTTCCTCACTAATGTATAGCATGAATTAACTGTGTAGAGGGATTTTGGGGTTTTATTTTGTTCAAATTTCTGCCCTTTACTGTTTGGAATAGATAAAACTATTGATTTTAAGCCCTGTCATAGCTAAATCACAGTACTTCCTCATGCACTGTGACATTTATATGTGTGGGAATTATTTCAGGGCATAGGCACTGGATGCTGCTTTTTTCTGGGACAGAATTTTGACCCTTTATGCCCGGGATGTCACTCTGCTTTGCAAGGGGCAGTGCTCAGGAGGGAGTGATAGGACCCGCTGGCACATCAGATATGCACTGGATCTTATGCTTGGGCTTGAGGACGAATCATTTCCTGGTCTGAACATTTAAGTTTTGACTATAGCGAGGGGATAATTATTTGACACCCCAAGAAGATTACAAACTTGTAGATGGTGGAAAGATATTGATCACTGTATTTAAGTGTCCTCTGGAGAACAATATTTCAACATCTACAGCTCTTCCTTCGTTTATTAAGCCGGAGTAGCTTCAATTTGTCATATGTCACAATGAGACACTGTCTTTTAATATTCAAATCTGGAGTGTTTTGATTTGTGCCTAATGCCTGTTGAAAAGAAATAAATTTCTCTGGTGCGTTTTGAAGGGAGGCATTGTGGGGGGTAATTCAGTGCATACATCTGCATTCAAGAACTGGTAAATGAGCCTTTTGTATGTAACTGTATAATCAGGTATGAGCAAGCTGTTGGTGTGTCACGTTCAAGCTCATTCTGACAGTGTGTAACACAGGACAGAATGACAATCTGCAGTTTCATTTCCCCCAAAGGTCTCTCATGTCAATGATTCGCAAGAGATCTCACTCCAACACCAACGTGAGCAAGAAGGAGAAGCCTCCTCAGCAGGAGTCAGGTAAGGCTCATCCTGTCTCGAGCCATGTGGATTATGCAGGTGTGGTGATGTGCTGGGCTGGATGGGTGGGGAGAACAGGATGGTTGAATTTCGGCCCGTGCTGTTACACTGACACTGTGCAGCTTGTTAAGTTGCCCTCTGGCACTTCCGTGGCGCCTGAAATAATTGCACTGCAGCAGCGTCGGGAGGCTCGACCTGTGCCTCTAAAGCAGAGACACTGCAGCACATCCCTGCGGCCACAGTATGTGCAGGGCTTTGTGCTTCCACAGGTTACCTGGGAGAGGCAGAAGAACCAACCCAACAAGCATTAAGGAGAGAGCAGGTTATATACGGCATAATACAGGGAAATTTCCAACTTCCAAATGGCTTCCTTGTTTGCAATTTCTTCTGTCCAGAGCCTCTCCACAGAGCTTGTTTGTTAAATGCGTCAGTTTTCATCCCTCAATTCATATCTTGTGAAATTACCACTTAGAGTTGACTGTAATGCTAATCCTTTAATAATACTGAAAACCTAAAACAAAACAGAGCCTTGCACTGAGGTGGCTCTGCATGCAGAGTAACAGCTGAAATTGCATTTTATTGTTGTTAATGGAAGCTGGAAACTTAGTAGGTTGAGAACAGGAGTTAAGTACTGATTTACAAATGAGCACGAGTGCTTGAAGAGTCAAAGCTAGTTAGACAGGCATTGCCAGTTAAATAACCAAGGTTTTTCTTGCTGTTTCTCTCTTCCTTCTGAAACAGCAGGAGTTTGTTTGTGGTGAATTGCTTAACTCATTTGCTGCCACTTAAACAAAGAAGGAAACCTGGTTGAAATTATAGGTATAGGATATAACTGTTAAAGAAAAATCTGCTCTTAGCAGAATAGTGGTATGTAGGGAATTCTGGATTGTTGGATGGAACCAACAGGCAGGAAGTGGGGGAAAGGAGGTATTACCCTGTTCATTTTTCAGGTGAGGAACTGAGGAATGGAGTGACTTGGGCAGGTCCCTGTGGGAATTTTGGGGAACCAGTATGAGAGAAATAAGGTTGTTGATCTGGAAAAAATAGAGAGGTGACCTTGTAGCAAGATCTCTCAGGAGTGAAACTTATCTTTCTGTAAAAGTCCAGCTATGGTACCTTTATTTATCAGGATTCCTTACCTTGAATTCCAGATGTTTTGATTGCACGTTTTTGTGAGACTGTCACAAACAGTGATTGCAGGAA
The DNA here is from genome assembly GCA_013390025.1 of Pitta sordida. Classification (NCBI taxonomy): domain Eukaryota; kingdom Metazoa; phylum Chordata; class Aves; order Passeriformes; family Pittidae; genus Pitta; species Pitta sordida. The sequence continues at coordinate 366,554 of WEKX01020279.1, forward strand.
ATGCTGTGAAATTCACTAAGTTCCCTATACCTAAGATCATGATTTATTAGCAAACTTTAACTGTTCTGACCTTTCTTCAATCACTTATAAACTGTTTGTTTCTTAATAATTGAGCTGTTCTTAAAAAAAGGAGAAAGTTCTTTCTTCGTCTAGTTGTTATATCCAACTTGAGGCTTGTTTTGACCCCTGTTAAGGACTTAGAATGAGTAGTTTCTATCCCATACCACCAATTAAGCTTTTATATTTGAAACAGCCTGTTTGTGAAATTAAAGCCTGACATTAAATCGGCTTAGAATACAGAAACCTCATTTCTATGAATCATCAATAGTACCCTGACAAGTGAGAGAGCGAAAGCCTTTTTAAAATTCCTGTTACATAAGGTACAGCCTTGCAGCTTTGAATAGTATTTCTCCATGTATTTGCTTTAAATACTCTTTTCCCCCCCCTTCTTTTTGGTGTGGCATGTTAAGTGTCTTTTGTTGTGTTATCCAGAACGCTGATAAGTGAACTGGTATTGTTCAGGTCCATCACAGAGTACCCCATGTTACCTGAATATTTTGAGTCCTGATACGAAATCTCTTGAGAAAGCAGCTGTTTCCTTCCGTGCTATTTGAGTTTTGCCCTTCAGCTTGATGCAGTGTTCTTTGTGTGTGGGTTTAGTTCAGTCTGAGGTGTTGGTGTATTGTTCCAGGCAGGTTCTCAAACCCATGTGCGGTAGGAGACGCTGTTGGTATCTTGTGCACACAGGCCTTGCCATGGGGCACTGTCAGCTTGTCCTGTGTCAGTGCAGCTGCAGGGATTTCTGCTGAGCCACAGTGAGGAGACATTGTGTTCTTCAGCCCTTGGTGCTTCTGCCTTTAGCACTGGACTTTGAACAGTTTTAGGAGCTTTTGTGATCTGAGCCCTGCTTCTGTCCAGATTTCTGCAGTTTGGCATTTGCAAAATCCACGGCAGGATCCTCACTAGATTGGCATTTTATCCTTGAAGAGCTTGTGACAGTTTAGCTGATAGCAAAGATCTCTAATAGTGCTGTATCCAGAATTACTCCATATCTGGAATGTAATATGCTCTTTGATTTTTGGGCCAGGTGAAGAAGTTACGGATCTGAAGAGGCAAGCTGTTGAAGAAATGATGGACAGAATTAAAAAGGGAGTTCACCTAAGACCGGTCAACCAGTCTAGCAGGCCTAAAACAAAGGTTTGGAATAAATAGTAAAGCAATAACATTCAGTAATTTACACTGAAAAATAAATCAGATTCTATTAAACACTCAGAAGAATAAATTTGCCTCACCTCATTGCTTCATTTTGAATAAAATGAATTAGTGCAGCATGTAACTGAAGAACAGAAAAAGAAATGGAGCCAGCAGTAAGTAAATAGAAGGCCAGTTTCTTGGACACAGGAAAGAAACTTTGTAAACAGAGAGCTGCTGAGAAACAAAATGCCCAGAGGGGAGGACTGAATTGAGTAAAGGGTGTGATCAAGAAGTACACTGTATTTTGCATGGTTTTGTTCTTTTGTGCAGCACTTACACCTAATACCTGAATGTGGCTACTATAAAATACCACTTACCGTCTTCACAAAAGCATAATCTTAATGTTTAGTCTGTGATTCACAGTGTTAAGAGCTGAAGCTCTTCCTCTGTGTAAGAAAAAATGAGTGTTATTCATGTGTCCATGAGAGGAGGGAGCAGAGGAACATCACACAACTTACATGAACTCAGGTTCAGAGTCTGACATGGTCCATTTCACATGGTTTTTAACATGCATGTGTTGTGTTTGTTTACAGCCAGAAACACCAAAGCCCTCTGAAAGTGCAATGAAAGAATTAAAAGGAATTCTGGTAAGAGAACTTGCTGTTTATATCTCCTTTTCGGGTTTGAAGCCATAGAGCAGTTTTGGAGCAACTGGGGGATTTCCCAGTTCCACCTTTGACTCTTGATTCAACAGCTGGTTTTGATCCTGCTCTTGCTTTTGGTCCTGCTGACAGAATTTGTTTTAGAGAAGAGTATCCTGTGAACTCTGCTCTGGGTTTGTATGCTCCTGCCACTAGAGGGGATGCTATGGTCTGCATCTGCCATAAATCCTTTGGAAACTTTCCAGGTACTCACAGTGGGGATGCTTAGGGCTGGAGAGGCAGCTGAATATGTGTCTAGTCCGCAGTAAAGCCCCTGGACTGCACAGACAGTGGGTGCAGAGTCTCCTCATCAATGGCTGCTCACTCCTGAGACACCAAATTTCTTGTTAGCAGAGATGACGCCTAATTAAAGCAGGAGCTCTAGTCCATCTGCATTTATTATATTTTAAAAAATCTGATTCTGAATAGCTGTCCACATACCCGTTTATCACTAAATAAAAGCATTAGGCATATGTTTGGTGCTGCTCAGAGCAGTGTGCTAAGTTTGCTCCTCATGTGTCCTTTACTCATTGTTTCAACTGGTTTGCTGCTTTTGCACAAGTGCTAAAATTCTATTAGTCAGGAAGGAGCGCTTGCTCCCTGGCTTCTGTAACCCTGAAGCTTTTGAAGTGCAACTTCGGCACATCAGGTGAAATTCTGCCACTTTTGAAGCAAAATGCTTCACTTCCACTCTACAGAAGGTGAGGATAATCATTCTTGTCATCCACATTAGTACCTGAACAGCCCTTGTAAAAACCACCTCAGTCTTGTACTGCAAGACAGTACAGCCAAGAATGCAGCCACAGCCTGTGCTGTGATTTAAAAATCACAAATGGTTTGTTAAACTTGCTGTTCTCCAGTCACATGAAAGCAGTGGAAGGAAGGAGTGATCTAGAGACACACCAGACCTTATGCTGAGCTCTAATTAAATGTGGAGGTAAATAGGAAAGGAATAAAATGCAACACAGAGACTGTGTTTTAAATGGAATTCCATAATTACAGGAATAGTTGGATGTTGGCTGTTTGGACCAGTGAGGGTTGGACAGAACGGTCCTGCTGAAGGTCCTTTGGTTTTCTAATAGCTGTTTTATTTCTTCAACACTGTATCACTGACACCAGAGGAGATTTGATTATGTCCTTCAGAGGGAGCAGAGAGAAACCTGCAGTCACTGCACTTCAGTATCTGGCTCGTCGCTGTTGAGCCTTTCAGGGTATTTGCAGTGCAAGACAAACTGTATAAAATCCAGCTCCACTCTACTCTTGAGAGCAGTGATTATGCACAGTCAGACAACAAACATGGGGGTGGAATGTGATGGAGTAAACATTTGTTGTTACTATGCTAATTATGCATTTTGGGTAGACCTCCATATAATTGTTACAAACAAAACACATTTATGTTCTGTAAATTGCTGAGTTTGAGCAACTCCCTTTTTCAAGTTGCTTATGTACAATATGTGAATAACTTCAGTTAAATTTCCAAGAGTTATCAAAGAAAATATTTTTCAGACAGGAGTGTAGAATTAGAGTTACTTTGCAGGGTTCCTGAAAGTAGCACAGCCTTTGCAACTTGCAGTGCCATTTCCTTTTGTCCTTGGCTATTTCTGCTCAGAAGTTATGTGCCTGTCAACAAAAGATGTCAGGAGTATGTTATTTATGGTCCAGAACACGTTGACAAGTTCAGGAAGGCTGAATAGGATTCCTGGGAATTCCTAAAGATGGCAAGACTTGGGGAGAATGAGAGAGTGTGTAGGTACCAAATTTTCAATTGCATTTTAAATATCTTGGGGAAATTTTACAATCAGGTTCTGATCGAGTTGGGAAATGCACGCAGTATGCACTGTATGCATCTTTAAATTCCTGTCAGCAAGTTTATGAGGTTTCAGGCTTTGCTTTAAGCCTCTTTTCCCCCCACCCCCACCTCAAGAGGAGGGCTCCTAGACTTGCAGCTTCACTGATGCTACATGCTAACCTTGGCATAAGGCAGTAATTGTGTATATTTCTGTTTTGTTTGTATAAAAAACTGTTCAAGCTTGAGATCTAACTTTGTGCAAAAGAGAAACCTTGAAGTATGTAGACATAAGGTCAAGTTTACAGCAGATCAGCTTGATTATAGTATACAATGTGCTGCAGTTGTAGCTAATACGCACTGAGTTCTGCAGATACACGCACACACCAAGATGCAGCAACATGGGACCACGCTAAAATGTAAAACCTCCTGGAGCAGCAAAATATGGATCTTTGGCTTTTTGCTAGCAGAGGTTAATTATGGTCATGATAATGGTCGAGCAGTTTTTTAAGACTCTTTAAATGTTAACATGGGGGAAGTTGACATTTCCGTGCAAACATTGGAATTCGTTCCTTAGTGATCCAGAGAATCCTTTTTAAGCCTGATGTCAGCCCCCCTAGTGTGTAGTAAGTGTGGTTTATCCCTACATCAGGAAATTCAAGGAAGGGCAGGAGTGGTGAGCTGGTCCCCATGCTCACTGTACTAATGGAAGAGCTTGGCACACTGCTCTACAACTGCAGTTCCTTCACAGAATCACAGAATCAGTAAGGTTGGAAAAGACCACTGCTTTTTCGCTGCACTTTGAAAGATTCTGAAGTTGCGCATAAGAGATTCTTGGCAAGGCGTAATATGTCCTCAGAGATCTTCTCATGCCTGTTTCTTGCCGTAGGAAACATTGAATAAATCCACTAGTTCCCGAAGCTTGAAGTCCCTTGAGACAGACAGTGGTGAAACGGAGCTGGAACGAGTCCTGCGACGCCGGAAAGTGACCACGGACCAAGACAGTGGCAGTGAGTGGCTGGGCTGCTTTGTAGCCTCCTTCCTGTCCCTGCATGGAGTGACTCTTGAAGCTTTCCTTTCTCTTCAGACCATTGCAATTTCAGCCATTAGAGAGCTCCACGTGTTTCTCCAGTGACAACATGTCCTGTTGCACCTGTTGTTTTTCATCCCCATTTTCATGGAGAGATGCCTCTTGTCAGGATTTTCTGTGCACACAGACACACGCGCTCAGGTTCCTCTTTCCAGCCTGGAGTTCAGATGTTGCTGGAGTTAATAGCTTGAGTCTACCTTGAACATACTCTTGAAAGTAATGTCAACCAGCAAATTGAGAGTTTAGGGGTGATGATTTGAATTAACCTCCTCTGCAGAGCAAGGATCTACAGTTTTTATGCTGTGCTTTACTATCATCTGTAAGAACTCTTGGTGTTCTGCTTGGTTACAAACAGTCTATGGAAGTGTTAAGTCCTCACCATAGTTGATGCAGATGTGGCTGGTTTGTTTAGTTTTATCTGGGACTTTGTAGACAGTTCAGTGACTCCTCAGCGGTGCTGAGAACAGGCTTTTCTGCTGTCAGGCTGGCTCCTGCTCCAGGCTGGGGAGCACCAGCAAGCTGAGACTGGGCAGTGCTGTGTGGGCAGCAGGACTTAACCTGAAGGAAAGGGGATCAAATGCTTGACTGTGTCAATTCAGCAAGCACTGCTTGTGGTACCAGAAAAGGTTAATCTTGCTGGGGAGAGCAGGAGTTGCAAATACAGTATTTTGATACTCTCCATATAATAACTGGATCTCCATCCAGTAACTGGATGTTATTCATTAAAATTGCATTTTGATTTCTGGGGTGGCTTGAATTCTGCTGTGCTCATGTGTTGTTTCTAGACCAGACCATCTGGGTAATAGAAGCATTAAAGTTTCTTTGGGTTTTAGGTCCCACTGGAATCTTGGCCACCTCAGAATCCAAGTCTCTGCCTGTGCTGGGTTCGGGAGCCAGTGCTGCACAGACAGCGTTGAACAAGAAAGATCCAGAGACAGAATTCACTTCGGAAATGCCCAACTCAGGTCCTGTCTCTAACCAGCCCAAGGGTGCAACAGGCTCCAAGCCTACTTTACAGTAAGTAGAATATGGATTTCTAGATATCTTTCAGTACCAGATGTGTTAAGCTGGTGCATTTTGAAAGTGATTTAATACCCATTTTGGTTAACAAGTTAAAAGTACAGTCTGTAGCTGTTTACCACTGACTCTTCAAATAATTTGCAGTCTCTCACGTGAAAGTAGAGTCTGTGTAGTCCTGAACATTTTTCAGAGATAGTTGATCTTCTCTGACAAAAAAACAATTGAGTTTTTGAACAATAACAAGGTTGAGGGGACTTCCTGTATCCCAAAGAGTTATTTTAACTCTTGATTAAAAGTAGTTCTGGCAAATAATTTAAAAAATGTAGTCATGTGAGTCATATTGGTCTGTATGCAGGTGTGCAAGGAGGTTTGTATCGGAGCAAAACAAGTCCTTACTATTCCTATTACATGTTTGCTGGTAAAAAAATTGAGTTACCTGACATCTCAAGATTTAAAAAAAAAAAAATAAATACAGTTAGTGCTGCATTGGCACAGATGGGCAGCAGAATCTTTTGTCATAGCAGATTGATGACTGGAGGTGCCAGCTCAGAATCAGAGTTAAACCCACTTCAGCAAGGGATATTTATTTGACACAGATTCCTTGGAGGATTGGTTTGTGTTAGACACATACCAAGCTCCTTTTGGATATAGGCTCTGCGCTTGCTTCTGTTCCCTTGCCAGGTTGTTTGTCACTTCAAGAAAAGAACATAGATAAGACAAATCAGATTGGAGAATGTTAGTCATGACTAATTAAATCTCTGATTTCCTGCTCTGTCAGTTACAAATGCCACCAGTGCCAATTCTAGCAAGCCTCCATTGCGTGGTTCAAAGGAGTAAGTCATGACAAATGAGCTGCATATTCAGTTTGCATCTGGTTTTGTGAACTGACACTTCACTACTCTGCATCATTTATTCTTGAATGGATAAAGAGCACAATTTTCCTTTTGTGCTCTCCAGATATATTTAATTTGCACTGTATTAAAAGCAGAATGCATTTTCCAATCATAAGTATTTCCCTCTTTTATTTTATTTAAGTATCCTTAGAAGAAAAATGATCTTCATTTAAATTTAATCAGAAAGATGAAGATTTGTTCAACATTTAATGTGATGTGAATAATGCCATGGCATTCTCTTGCTCCTACCCTGACTGAAAGGTGAGGTTGTTCCTGAGAAATGCTGTGTTTGTAGTTTGTGGATTTCTACAATTTTGAACAGATCAGAAAATACAAGCAGCTCCCACCATCTTTGTGTACATCTATTCCACCAAACTAAGTGGAAATTGCATTTACAAGAAAGGAAATGAAATAATTGCAGACCCCAAGGTCTCACAGAATGCGTGATGAATTGACAGTGAAAAGGATCTTGTTGACAGTCACAGTTGTTATGTGTTATAAAAGCATATGTGAAGCTCAATTTATTTCTCAGCTTGCCTATTCAGTGACATCCTGAAAGACACATTTCACTTTAATTTATCTGTTTAAAGCATTAAAACCAGTGTGGTGGGCCAGAGTCCTTAGTGCAGGGCTTCTTTGCACTGAGTCACTGGTGTAAACCTGCTTAATTGGAAAGACTCAGGGTTAAGGATGATTTTCCAGCAAGAGGGAAGGTGCTGTAGTTCTCCTACTCTGCAGCCAGGCTGGCAGGAAGGAGCAGGAATAACCTAGAGGCCTCATACCGTGTTGCAGTACAATTACTTTTCTCTCCTGGGTTCTGTTTGCAGCACAGGTTGGTGGAAGCAGTCTCCAGGCTCCGAGGTGTGAAAGTGCTGTTTGGAAATAGGACTCATTTGAAGCAGGAATCAGAGGGAAGTTCGTTTGGCTGACACGTCTGACAACTTGGCTCTGTAATTAGGCAGCTTTCTGGGCTTCCCTGGGTGTATCTGTACTTGCAGTTTAGTTTGGATTAGCAGAGCACTTCTGAAGCAAATCTCCCTATTGTCCCTCTTTGCTGCGGTTTGATTTGTATCCTGGAGTGTTCTTAGTGCATAAACTGGATTCCTGGATTCACTGGATGAGTGAAACTTAACCAGGAGATGTGATCCAGCCCTTCATGGGTGGCCTGGGGGCCATGCAGGAGTTAGTACACTGAATAACCTCCCCAAAACGTGTGTTCTGAGGACACTGGTGGGAAGCACAGGCTGTTTCCCTCAGTAACCCATGTTAAATAAACAGAATACTGTCTGGACCAGATACCTAAGTGACAAGGGCATGCCAAAAATATATTGTGGCTCCTCTCCTTATTCATACCTGAGGTTAAAGGATGCACCTCTCTCATCCGTTGCAATTCCTTGAAGTCTGACAAATTCCTTGAAGTCTGTTGGCAGCAGCCAAGCAAACCTTTCACAGCAGAGGATTATGTGTTTCATAGTTACAGGGTGTCTCTTGCAGTGCATCTTGCAGTGCAGGGTTTAGTCCTTTTTCTTCAGCTGGATTTTAATGTGCAGCTTCCTATAGAAATCTTTAGGAATAGATGTGGATGAGATTCTTCTCTTTGCTGCACCATCCATTTACTAAAGCTTGTAGTCTGAGGGAAGAAGGAGCTGATACTTGCAGACATTTCCATGTTTCTCACTCTTCATTCACATCGAGTAGGAGTTGAGCACACCCCTTCTCATGGAGGAGGAGGGTCACACCTTTGAAAAAGGGCCAGTCTTGAAAGTGTATCTGGGAACAAGAAGTGAGTTCATCGAGTAAGATCCTGGATCCTTCCTGCCCCCCAAATCAGTGATGATCTAACCTAAGCATGCACAGGGTAAATAATTTCAGGGTTTGATTGAAGTAGAGCCCCACACCTCATGTGGTGGCCTCCAGCTGAATCAGCTGGTCCAAGGAAGTGTGGCCAAGGAAGGGATGGGGGAGAAGGACTGCAACATGGAGAAATAGATTGATTCTGAGATTTTCTTGTAATCAAACTGACTGATGAGACCAAGGAAAAACTGTGGTTAGAACCCCCAGGTGAGGCGTTATTTCAGAGCAGGAGATTGATAGAAGGGTCTGAAGCCATTAAGCAGATGACCTGGAATGTGTGAAATTTTGCTGAGGTGGTGCTGAGGAGGGGGGATCACAGAGCAGCAGTGTGAGCCCCACAGAGAAACTGAGGCCTTTCCTCAGTGTGCAGGTAACTTCCTCTGCAAGTCTCTCCCCAGTGTTTAACCCAGCATGAGTGTAATTCTGTGACAACTGCCTAGAAGAGAATAGGTGACAATTAGTTCCCTTGGAGGAGGAGTTCCCCTGACCCGTGAGGTGTGTAGGCACAGAAGAGAAAGGTGTGTCTGGCTTTGCCCCTACGTTTCTGGGTTGTTTGGTGGAGTTTTTTCAGCACTTTGTAAACATTGTGTTTCTGTGCAGCAGAGTTCTCTGCTAACAGAGTGAACTACAGAGCGGGTTAGTCTTAATCTGATGATTTTATACAATTAAAGGATTTGTCCTCCTTCTCCTGCCTGTAATCTTAGTACCCCTGAATCATCTACCAGCTCTGCAGGGAGCACCTGAGCCTCAGCTACACAGAACTGCAAAGGTTTAGGTTTTCCAGTGGAGTTTGAAAAACAAAGGAAGAAAACAATGGGATTATCTGCAAGTTTGAGGATCTGCTGTTTTAACTGTTTTAAAAGCTACTGTCACACTCCATGGAACTTCGCATATCCTGTACAATTAATCTAAAGTGTATTTTTTATTTAAATCTGGATTTCACAGTACAGACTTTGTGTTAATCATAAAAATATATGCAGATTTATGAGCAACTGTGTGTGCATGAGTGCAACAGAACTAGGCTCTCAATTTCTGGCTTTAATATATAGTTGGACAAATAACAAGAATACTGATAACAACATTAACAGTCTTAATGAAGGACGAGTTTTGCATAGAATTAAATGCAAATACATTGGCTGGACAAATCTGTGATTGTTCAAAACTGTGGCAAACTCTGTCTGTACTGATGGCTTTTCACATTTTTTTATTTGTAGCAGTAGAAACTGTTTTTTGAAAGGGAGCACCGAAATTATGTTCATTCTTGCACTGAAACATTCTACTCCTGACAAACTGTTGAAAGTGAGCTTTGAATACATGATAAATAGGGTTAGTAATTTTTAACAGTGCCTCAGCTGTAACAGCAGCACTGTCAGGCTGTTGCTGCACCACTGTAAAGGATTTGAAGAAGGGAATACTACTACAAAAAAGTCAGATAGTAATTCTTATTTTTATGCTTGAAATGCTGATTTAATCACTGGTTTTCTCCATTGAACTACTTTATATCGACATCTTTCACTTTCCTGTCCTTTGAAGGTGGTAAATATGATTGCCATTTTATCCATTTTTGTTATAAATGAAACAGACTTCAGAGCGTTTGGCTGTGCATCAGTTGTTGGAATGCTGCCATACACTAATGCAGACTCCCCACTGTGAGCCCAGTGAAGAATTATACTTTGATTCACCAGATTGTATTAAATAGTCCAGCTGTTGGGATTTGAAAGATAGTTACCTCCAAAGTGAAATAAAAATGAACTTGGCTTTTATGGCTGTGACCATTTTTATAGTGTTGGGCAATCAGCTTTTCAAAAGTAGCACTTTTTAAAATGACCCTCTTCTGGTTACACTGCTTTAAAAAGTTTAATTTGCTGTAACATTCAAAATACCCCACCTTGTATTTTTCTGGAATGATTGGCAACTTCTGCATAAAATAAGCATTATTTTCTTCATAAAATCACTAGCTTCTGATGATAATCAAATGAGTCTGAAACTGTATCTATTAGTGCCAATTTCTGCATTAATTAACTCATACCAATAAATTCTAATGTTAGAGACAATTCTTGTAATTAAAGCTTGAACATGGAATTTCATTTGCTGTATCCAGTGCTGCAGTAGCAAGCTGAGTAAATTCTTTCTGAAATGGAAAGTGCAGCACCTGTTGGTTTTGTGATTCTTTATTTGTTTATAACCTGTTCATTTACTCTCTCTGCATCAGGTGGGAGCTAGTCCATTCCCCACCCCATGCTCTAATTGTTGAGTGGGGTGACCTCTTTTTTCCTCATTTTATCTAGGAAAAAGGCTGTCACAATAAGGGGCAGTTCATAGCAGATTGATCCAGTAGCTGATTTTCTTTCTCTGGCCCCCAGTTGATTCTTTTTCCTTTCAAGGGTGTTACCTTACCATTATGGAAGGCTATTCCTTGTAAGTAAGCATGAAAAATTAGAAGGAAAAAAAGAAAAAGTGGGGGAAATAAAGGCTCTGGACTAGCCAGAGCAGCAGCTCTGCAGTTGGGTTTCCCAGGGGGGCAGAGCTGCACACCCAGCAGTGTGTGCAGCACCTTCCAGCACTAAGGATTTTGGCACCTGCCCCGTTTGGTGCTTGTGGCTGTGCTGGTGTGGGCATCTGTGTCCGTTCCTGTGTGTCAGGCCTTGCCTAAAGATGGGCCAAGTGCAGTGTGGGATTGCCTTCCCTAAGCCTGCCTGGCTCCGTGCCCTCGGGCACATGGCAGGCACAGTGAAGGGGGTACAACCTGCCTGCCCACAAGCAGGGTGTGTTAGGGAACACCCCGGTCTGCCACTTGTTCCCCGTGTTTGCCATGTTCTCTGCTGGTGCATTCCAGCTAATCTAAGGATTTACCTGCATGTTTTCAGCACTAGCACAAAGCCTTTGAATACAGACAAGTGCTTTAAGTGTTTGTAGTGTGATGTCAGCCTCAACAAATAATCCAGGTGTCTCTGACCTTTCCTGTCTCCTGCTCCCAGGGCTTTTATTCGCACGAATCCCTGCGCTGCACGCAGCACAGAGTGCAGATCTAACACCTTCCACAGTTCAGCAAACCCTGGAGGTGAATTTCCAGAAATCACTGGCGCTTGCTCCGGTGACACCAGTGGCAGGCGCGGGGAACACCTGGTGACACTGTGCCCGTCCCTCCCGTGGGTTGGAGTGCTGCAGTGACAGGCAGCTCTGGGATGGCGGTGTGCAGAAGCCATGTGCTCCTTCCAGGCTGCACGACTCTCAGCACACACGAGGCAGGAGCTGGTGGCGTTTTCTCCCAGTGCAGGTGCTTTGTTGGACAGGAGCAAATCTAAATCCTGCTCTGAGATGAGCAGAGATAAAATACTTAAGGCTGTCTTTAAACTGATACTTTCATAGTCTGAGGATTTTTTCAGTGCCTTGTGAATTCATTTTTCATCTTCCATGCCCAGCATAACAAATGATTCAGGAGTGGCAATATGACTTGCATTTTGTGCACTACTATCTGTACATAACAGCTGTTAAATCTGTAAATCTATTTACTAGTTTAGGAGACCTGTCCTCGTCTTAAATGCTACTAATAGAAATGCTTTTATGTGTATTTATGCTCTTCTGAATATGTGAAGTGTCATCTGTATTAATATATTTATCCTTTTTCCTGTAGATCGACTAGTCATACAGAATTTACAAGAGAAGCTCCTAGCAGTGAGAAGGACACCAAACCCATTGTAGTTTTAGGTCCTGTGTCCACCGGTGGGGATCAGACATCTGAAAACACGCTGAACCAGAACAGAATGAAAGAAGAAAAGAGCAAGCCACTGCATAAAGAAAATAATGTTGAGAAAATGAAAGAAACAGATAGTTCTAACTGTTAATTGTTATTCTGAAAGGCTGTAACTTTGGGGAATTGTTATCTGGACACATGAATTGCTTAGGTGTGTTACTAGGGGCTGTGGTCTGTACTCCAGACAGTTTTCAATAATACGCATTGAAATGGTCTTTTGTATGCAGTTTTGTTACATGCACTGAAGTGTTAAATAACTGTGTGTCACTCAAAATCCCTTTCCCATTTTAATTTTGCAGGTTTGGTTATTAATTTCTTAGATAGCATCAGTTACCTTTACTTTAAAACTGTAATTGAAAAGGCTTTTTTAATTCTTCTTTTATTGAAAAGATGCCTTTTTACAGGTCCATTCCAAAGCTTGCCAGAAGCTCCTTGCATCCCTCTTGGACAGCTTTGGTTTAGACCTTGTGGAGGTCATTACCCTCTCATCAGTTTCAACGTGGGGGGAATGTTACTGATTATTAAAAAAAAATAAATGTGTTTAGACACATTGTTTTTAAAAATATTTTGGTGTTTACCTAAACCTAGATCTTGCTGGCCCCCTTACTACTGTCCCCACACATATTCCTTTGAGGAAGAGAAAAGCACAAGCACAACCTTTCTGTTCCAGGTTGCCCAGGGGACCAAAAAGCAGAGGCAGTGCAGCATCTCATTGTGGTCCCCAGACTTCTGGCAACGAGAGCCAGGGTCACAGGTTTGTGGGCTGAGACTGCTGCTCTCATTTGGCTGAAAAGCTTTTCAAAGGAGAACTTACTCCTGTTTTTTGTTTCAGTGGCAGATTTTGGAACTGCTTCAATTGGATTCTGCATTTACTGCAAAAAAATAACCTGCCCTAGGCTATGGTGGACATGGGCTACATTTGGGATTCGGTCGTTCTAGTGCTGCAGGTTATTTGGAATCAACATTTTGAGAACTCCCAGCTGAAAGCTCATAGTTCTAGCAAAGAAGCCCTTGCTTTGAACGTGCCACACACTGGTGGCATTAATTTATGAGGTGACACTTTAGATGTCAGTATTTGGTAACAGAAATCCCAGTTTCCCTCAGCCCGTATTTCCAGTGAAGACACTGAGATAGGAACATAATTGATTTGCTCCACTGCCAATTCACATTCCATTGTAGTCTCTTTTTAAATTGACCACACTATCTCATTCTTTCATAATGAATGAACAAATGTAATCAGGGATTTACCTAAAGATTGATGTAACTGGAATTGGGTGGTCACATACTTGAATGCACTTGGATTCTTTTTTTATTTAATTATTTGAAACAGTGATAGTATTGAAGGATGAATGTTCTGAGTTTGTTGGTTTGGCTCTGCATGCAACTGTCTGGTGCTTTTCCTAAAAATAAAATGATAGTACTGAGTGTGGTGGTTTCACATCTATTTTGGTGGTTTTTGCATGTTTGCTAAGAAAATCTTGCACTTGATCTAATTACTGAACTACATACAATTCATAAACTTGGCGGGATTTGTCTCACTGGTATTTTCATTTCGTGGCGGCAGTTGGTTCTGGTTTTTACTTTTTCACTTAGTTATCTGTTACACTGAATTCAAAACGCAAGACTTCATATATGTATTTTTCCTCAAATTATTACTGCTGTATTATATGTTCAAATTATACAAAACCCAGAAGTTTTTTCAAGAAGTATTTCTTTGACTTAAACTGTTTTGTTACCTAGGACATAAATTATTTAACCGTTGCTTATTAAAAAGACTCCTGACAAGTTTCCCAGACCTTGTGGAATTGACTTGTTACTCCCTGCTTCCGACTGAAGCCGCTTCCTAGTGATGCCAATCACAGCTTTGTGCCCTACATTTGGGGGTTGCACTGATGTACTTGTGTTCACAGAACTGGAGCAAACCCTCCCTTGCAGGCTGGATCTAAGGGCAGCATTGAGGGGGTGTGGGGGGATGGAGCAGCATAACAGTCGTGGCCTTTGTTTTTTGTAAAATGTGGTGTGTTGTTTTTTGTTGTTGCTTTTTTTTTTTTCTTTTTACTGTTTGTCAACAGCCTGCTCTTTGTATGGAGAGAGATTTCCAGTTCCCCAAAACAAACATGTAGTTTTGGACTTAACACAGCAGTGTTTGTTTTATCAATTTGTAAACACAGCACAGAATTTGGTGGTATTTTTCAAACTTCAGTCACTGCTGGGTTAACTTGGTTTCAGCTGAAGGCAATGGTCCCTGGGAAGAGAGAAGCTGAGATTCGAATGCTTTTAGAAATGTTTGACTAAAGTGCTTGCAAATAAATGGATTAAAGAGACATAAAGAGTTTCATACTAGAATGAAAATAAATGGACTAAGGAATAGTTAATACATGAGTTTCTTCCTAGAATTTTTTTTTCTTAGACATTTACCCCAGAGCCTGTGCTGTTCTCTGGGAGCTGTGAACCTGCAGGGCTGGCTGTGGAGGACACTAATCCTCCTCTGGGGAAGTAAGTACATCAGAAAGTTGGTCTTCCGGCTGTGACTCTTCAGTGAAAGTGATAAATTCAAGTTCTGCCTCACCTGAAATGGAAGAGAGAAAAGAAACTCATGTTTCCCAGTTTCTTGTAACATTCTCTGGTACACACAGATGTTTTTAAAATGCCACGTGGTGCTTACAAGAGTCTGAACACCTTTAAAGGTCCTTAGAAAGAAAGGAGCACCAGTTCTGCACTTGGCTCCAGCTTCCCTCACCTCACCGCCCCATCCCTGCTCTGCCACACCCTCAGCTCGCTGTTCCTGTGGCCTGTGGCCAGCAGGTCACACACACCTCCAGCTGCGGGAGGCGGCACCTCATGGGCACAGAGGTGTTTCACAGGAAGAGCCCCCGAGGGCACGGTGCTGCTGGACCAGGGCAGGCCCCTCACACCCTCCTGGGGGACTCCTGAGGGGCCGTGTCACCTCCCTCGCTGAGCACTGAGAGCCCTCTGGGCGTGGGGATTCCCGAGCCAAATGAGTTTGTTCTGCAGCTCAGACCTGCTGCCTCCCTATCGCCCTGATTTAGTTACTGGAGAGTGTTTCTGCCAAATGATTAACGGTGGTGGGAATTGTTATTTCGTTTCATGAGATACAGGTCTAAATAGTTGTCAAACTCCAGCTCCTTTGTTCAGCTATACCACTTGAGTAGGGAATATATTAATATTGCTGAGGCAGTTAAAGTTCATAGTTCTACAATTACCTGTCTCGTTTTAGAAAAGTGCATTCTGTGACACTACTTTTTATGCAGGAAAAAAAGAAAATAATTTCTGTGTTTCTATTTTTTTTTACAATGCTTATTTATGAGCAAGGGAGAGATTTCAAAAACCTCAAAATAAATATTTTCAATAAAAAATTTTAACTGAAAACTTTTTTCTCTAGTGTCCAGGTCAAGTGCTGCTACCCTTTGTGTCGAACCTTGAAAATTATTAGAAGCAAGAGGGTAAAATGACTTAATTCTCCTTCGTGTTTCTTTTTCTTAAGCGTAATACCATTCTTGCAAACCCTTTCCTTCCTTTCTTCCTCTCCTTGTCTCTCTGCCTCCCCTTCAGCCTGCATCTCTTTATTCTGGCTTGATTGATACCTGAGCAAGTG
Source organism: Pitta sordida (assembly GCA_013390025.1). Lineage (NCBI taxonomy): Eukaryota > Metazoa > Chordata > Aves > Passeriformes > Pittidae > Pitta > Pitta sordida. The sequence goes on from WEKX01020279.1 coordinate 382,462, forward strand.
AGAAGTGGCTCTAATGAACATTTAACAGTGCCCTGGTATAGTGCAAAAAGACGATGCAGATCCTGAAACGCGGGCAGGCAGATGCATACAAGTGGCTAAAGCTGAACGTGCATCGGCAACTTCGGGTTTTCTTGGGTTTTATTTAGGGCTCAGCCGTGCAGTTGTAGCTTTCCAAACACATTTCGCTGGAAACGTAACATACAAAGGAGGGTTGTGAAATGAAGTTCTGTCAGCAATATATGTGGGGTATTTGGCCTAAAATTCCATTTTGGCAGCTTTTCGACGTGTTATATGGATGCTTTTTGTCTTGTTCCTTTTGCACTGTGGGTTTCAAGACTACAACCAATTAATTCTGGAAAAAAAAAGCTTAATGTAGTCTACTCCTCAAGAAGGGGGTCTATTTTAACATTCAGTAAACAGATAATCCATTAGGACAACAATATACATTGTGGCAAGTGCTATCCTAGGTTTTTTTTGTCAGCCCTTATTTATAGTCTTTTGATTTCGCTTCCCTCCTGTGGTGCAGTTTCAATCATTCTCCCTCCAATCTTTGTTCCCGTATTCATTGCAGGCTGAAAACAAAGTAAGAAAGAAGCTCATACGTAGTGTTCTATTCTTGGCCAGTTCTTCCTCTATAGCAAGAAGGCGGTTGTATTTGGTCACCCTTTCCCCGCGGGACAGACCTCCCAACTTGATAAACCTGGCACCCAGTCCAACAGCCTGAAATGAGAAACAGCCTGTTTTAACACTCCCCAGTTTGGGAAGTGAAGTCATTCTTCATCATTAAACACTGTATCCTACTTCTAACGTAGCACCCCTATCTCTCTACAGAGAAAAACCCTGCGAGAAGGAGAAATAAAATCTCCTTAATGAAAGACTTGCCAGATGCAAACAATAATTTCCACTGGCATACTAAATGAAATTGTATTTGCAAGTGTAGCTTTAATACAAGAAGACTAAATATAGTAGGGAATTTTTTCTAAAAATATCATTATTACACAGGAATGTTTTAAGTAACTCACCATTTTTTATAAACTAGTGCAACCAAATAGATCATACACACTTTTGAATATAGTCCCTGCTTTGGCAAATTTCCTGGGTGTTCTCTTTAAACTCAAAGAATAACTGTCTGTGGGGAAAAAAACAACTCTCTAGAAAAAGCCCATTTTGCAAAACGTTGTTTCTTTCTGAAGCACAAAAAGGCTTTCTCCTCAAAAAATTGTACATGTTAAAAGCAGTATTTTGGCAATTCTGCAATTGAACAGCTTTCAATACTTACCAGATCCACAAGGCTGTCATCAGAAGATTCTCCATCTGGACTTCCTAATATGGTAATATGTCTTTGACCTGCGTATAATGGGAGTGAAAACCTTCATTAGTGTACATTTTATGTGTTTGACACAGAAACTGTTTGGACTTCTCATTCATTTTTTTTTTACCCTTGGGCTGTCTAAGCTTAAATAGAAACAGGAGTAAACCAGTGAAACCCACCTCATACAAATAGTAACTCTGTTAGTTTGCTACATTAACGTGGTGCTTTATTTTCAGCATTTATTTTTCATATCTAACATCCTCTCCTAGTTCCTGTCTCTCACTGATCTGTCTGATCAGACTGAAAGGCTGTCCTATTTATTTTAAATGTGCTCCTTAGTATAGTAATGATTTTTCTTCACTATAAAATAGAGTTTACAATCCTGATTGAATGAAATCTTTTGGTTGTAATTGACTTGCTTTGATATAGTGAGTCTGGGTGGTTTTAAGGAATAGGAACTTAGATATATCTAAATTTGTTCATCTATTCACTGGGTATAAAACTGAATGAAGAAAAACTGATACAAAGAAAAATCTTTCATATGAAACTGCACAAGTTCTTAGTACTGTTACCACGAAGGCTCAATAATTTGTAGCCAATAATCCACATAAACCACAATTTTAAACATTTTTTACTTGATTGGATTTTTTAATTAAAAATATTAGTAATAGCCAAAATTCAGATTAATTGACCACATCTTTTTTTTTTTTTTCTTTAATTCTGGTATCTAACTGTGTAACATTTAGCTGCAGTGTCCAAGGGCACCCACATTCAAAACATCCACAGTGTATTAACTGACTACACCTGAACCCTTGAATGCTGTTTTCAACCCCTGAACAGAGATTTGTGAACCAAAACATGAATTTCAGTTGCTTCTGACGTGATTTCTACATTAGAAGTGGCAATAATAAAATAAAAAAAACACAACATTTGCAGGTGTAGCTGGTAGGGTTTGAAAACCAGCCTTTCCCCTGCTCTTTACTCACCATCCAGAATTCCAGTAAGTTCTATGAGGTCTGATACCTTGGTTTGGTTAATGTATTTTAGGACAACACCACTGCACATGGGTGTGTTTATGTTCTGGTCAATTTTAAGTTTGGAAATATGTGTGGCAGCTTCTTCAGCAATCAGGTAACATTTGGAACCAAGGGCACGACATATTTTAGTCCATTGTTCTCTGTCCTGCATAAAACAGATTAAAAAGGAGCTTAAAAACTAAACTGAATGAAAACCCTCCATGAGGAGGTAAATATAAAAAACCCCAATAATTTGGGTTTAAAATATCCTTCATATAGGAATATTTTATTTTATACTGTATTTTAAATCTGTCTCACGACGAAGAAACACACCACTAGGATTTTCCTTGGATTTTAAGATTTTGCTAGAAAACATAAATTTTAATCTGGAATTAATCAACACTAACAGAACAAAATAAAGCATAAAACATTTCAAATTAAATTAACTGTAGATTTTTGCTATTTTGATTTCCTTCCTAAATTGATTTAATTTTAATTGAAAATAAAATAATTTTGTATTGGTTTATTCGGAGGACTGAATCTTGTGTTAATTCTTTACGTGCCATTTTTGTCTGAATATAAAATAAGGCAACATGAAACAGTCAACATGACACAAATTAAGACAGGATGATCAGAGCTATAAGACTGACCCACAGGGAACAGCAAAATACAACACTTTCCAACAAAGCTCCATTTTTTAGGAGGTGTCTTGATTTTAACTCACTGTCCACATAGTCCTGATATTTAAGGATAAATAAAGGACGTGTATATAATTTGAAAGAAGAAATTCATTAATGAATTTCCTTGCTTTGTGTTCACAGAACGCAAAGTTCTCAGACTAAAAATATTTCTACTTTATAATTCTGCCCGTAATAATTCTTGATCTGTGGGTCAGACAGACTATTGTACCCGTCTAGTTGTAATTTGTATCAGGGTCCAATCCTGTCCAGATTTGAAGCCTGTATGTCAGTGAAAATGAAGGTTTGGATACCTGGACAAATGTTTAAACTTCAGCACTAAAGTGGTCAGGTGTCTGGCCGTGAATTATTGAGTTGGTACCAGAGCTAATCCTCAATTATCTGTGGCAAAGACAGGGGCAAACTTTGTAGGTTTGCAAGAAGGAGGAGAAGCAGAGGCGTTTCCCTTAATGCCTCCCTGTGTCCTACTGTACTTCACTATCTGCTGTAATTCTCCTGCAGATTCTCATATTGCAAATATGTTTTTCCATAGGAATTCTCAAGGAAGTCTGCAGCCTTGGCAGGAATGGGGAATAATTTGATGTTATGGAACATGGTAATTCAGTCTGAAACAACACAGGGAGGCAAGGCTGGCTAGAGTGAGGTAACAGTAAACACAGAGATTTAAAAAATGAACTTTTAAATTTCCAGTTAAGGACAAAACCAGATGGATTTTGCAGTTCATTGCTTTTAGCATGATTGATTCAGGTACTGGGCAGATTCACAAAGCCAACATCACTTTGCTTCCCCTTTCCATCACAGTCTTTGTGTTCATGAAAATGAACTCCATATATTTATTTTATAGAAGATAAAGCGTGCAATTTGACACCAAGAGCAAATTTTATTAAGTTGTGCAACTGCAGAATCTAGGCCTACAATTGTAGGTTCTAAAGCAATTAAGTTTTATTTTTTTTTGCAAAATATGGAAGCTTAATCTTCCATATATTGCAAAGGTGAATATTTAAGGTTGTGCAATCTGTCTCCTTCATCCATGTATAACTTGATAACATGCTTACTAGTATTGTATGCTAATTTACTGTTGTAGTTGATTGGCCACACTAATTAACTCCTCTAACTTTGATCACAGTGGTACCTTACCCCTACTGTAAAAATTCTGCCCAGCAGTGCTGCCGGTGAGAGGACTGTTCTGGCTTTGGTTATAAATATCCATCAGAAAGAAGTGAAGGAATAATATTTTTGGTGGTTCTAAGGAATATACAACTATGTCCAAATTTTTTGCTTTTCCAACTTAATATAAGAAAATATTGTACTGTACTTGAATTTTTGTAATAGACTTGAATGTTAAGATTTTATTTTATAATTTTAATTGTTTACATAAGAAGGAAAATGTAATACAAATAACAGTGGTTTAGCAAGGAGAATGAGATAAAAAAAAATCAATTTCTTTTAATTCTTTAAAATATTTGCACTGACTGTATTCTGTTCATGCCAGGATTATTCTGCATAGGAACTATGTCAAAAGTACAGAAAAATGCAATATTGTCAATATGGAAATTAAACGTTATATGCATTTTTTAGAATTAAAGCAGAAACTTTGTATTTTATGTGTTTTGTAAAAATGAGAAAAGGTCAGTGGTATGACAGACAATATTATCATTTTTTCATGGACTGCACTGTGGTATCTTACCTCTTTTCTTAAGGGATCTATCAATGCAATAATAAAAGGGAATTTATCAATCAGTTCCACATACATGGCAACCATTTCATCAGGACTTTTGAAAGTTCCAGTGAGTATTTCGTATTTTCCTTTATCCTAGAAAGTGAAGTAAAAATCATAAAATATAAGGAAGACAAGACCTTAAAAACCAGAGGATACTCATCTTGTGACAATAAAATCTCTACCAGGGCAGTGGATTCTTCAGTCAGAAGGGATTCACTCCTCTGCTTTTCTCTAAGTTGTCAGCACATTGTTACAGAAAACTGCCTAAAATGACAGTGGTTTCACTGCCAAACAAGAGAGATTATTTCAGCATTTTCTAGGCATCACTGCCAGTTTTAGACTCATGTATCCTAAGGTTAGCAAGATTTGACATTTTTATTGAATCTTGCACGAAAAACAAACCTGATTTTTCACTTCAAAAAAAAAAAAAGATAGTATTTACATCCCTATTTTAATAAAGAAAATGTTGCTGGGAAAAGGAGCTCACCCTCAGTGCTCAAAACCAAGACACTGCCTTTCCTTTTAGGAAAAACAAAAAAAAGAGAGAAAAAAGACTAGTTTAAAGCTGGTCTCATCTTTCTGGGAAGCACAAACTGCAGCCCAGGAGGAGTATTAAGGGCACACTCAGACTGTGTCAGGATACCCACTGCTTTAATGACTTTAACAGTTCAATAACAGAAAGTTACAGAATTATTGATAATCCAATAGTTTAGATTTTGCACATTCTTTTATAGGACAGATTGTCAGGAGACCAACTGCTTTCACAAAGGACATCAGTGACAGAGAACACCCAAATACACAAAATCTTATGACCTATGAAACGGAATAGGAAGTTTCTCTTTGTGCTTAGAGAAAAACCTGATGGATCTCAGAACAAAGGGCAAGATTTTAAGATAAATGTTGTCAAATAAAAATAGTAAAAAATTAGAATTAAAAATGAACATTGATGCACAACAAGATAGATAAACATTCATGTGTATACAAACATACCATAATAAAAACACATGGAAATTGCAGGATAGTGTGAAGAAAACAAGAGATTTAACTGGATAGAATAATAAGCATCGAGTGGTGTTAAGGAATTATAGAAGTGTACTTGTATAAACAACTTTGTATTCTTCATCCTTGAAAGAAAGGTGGATAGAATATAATTATGTATTTCTTTTATACCTTGTGGTGAAATAAAATAAAACCAAGAGCAACAACAAAAACCCCACAGGATTTGCTGGTTAATAACTTAATTCCACATTGTCTGAGCTGTAATGTGAAATGAAGCTGGTTTGTTGAGCAGAGCATGCAGGAGGTGTTTGCCCATGGAAGAAGTTTGCTATGTTGGACACAGGCTGATCTGAAAAATCCTATTAAATAAACAGAGCAAAGGAATAAACATGGCTGATGCAGGCAGGCTTGTACCACTTCAGTGATTTCACAGTAACAGAGATTCTTGCAGGCAGGACAGGGGTCTGTCTTGGTCCAGTGAACCTTCTCCTCCCAAAGTGCACCAGGATGCTGGTACTGGGAAAGAGGAATATGCACGTTCTCACTACTCCTGTCTATCTACATGTCTATCCCCTTGCACTCCCAATCCAGAAACATCTGCTACACTTGCAGGACTGATCCAACTAGAGTTTATAAAACATTGAGATAATTCTTTTCGTTTGCCTGACTGCTACCTTAAAAAACGGAGCTAAAGCTTCTAGGTGAGTTTGCAAAGTGATAATAAATAATGTTAGCAAATAACTACATTCCTTTTAAAACCCAAGAAAATAGGTATTGACAAATAACTTACATAATCCATTAATTCATGAGCAGCACAATTGATTGCTAAGTACACGTCTGTTCCCAGCTGCAGACCTACGTTGTTGCAAGCTGTTCCCATTAGGCGTAGCAGTTGTTCTAGATCATCATATCCCGTTGTCAGGCAGCCTAAGTGTGAGATCCTTTTTAAGAACTGTGGCTGAAAGCAAAACAACAATAATCACTTTAGTTACACACAAATGTATGCACATAATACTTATAGATATATATTCACTATCATTTAGTCACCGAATTATGAATCTGTTCTCAGAATTTGCATTGGTGGCTTTAAGGACAATTTTCTAGGACAGAGAGATAATTGAGTGCTAATGAGTAAAGCACTAACAGCCCTTGGAAGTATGTCTCCTCATGTAGTTCTTGGTCTTGTATGGCCTGCACTGGTTCACAAAAAGATATTAAAGGCACTCTTAACAACCACCCAGTTGTCACGAATGCTCAGGTGCTGCCAACCACCCACAAAAACATATTTTCCACTCTTAAACAGTTTTTACCCTTTTATCCTCAACAACAACTTTGATATTGAATCTATGGAGTGTTCAAGAAACCCTGGAATCTTTCAAGAATTCTAGGAGGAACAAAAGTCACACAGGGGAAGTTCCTCCAGCCTAGCTACGTGCAGTTGTCTGCCTCAGGGGCAGAACCAGAATTATACTGAGCAAATATTTCACTGTCTTTCTGTTGTCAAGTTTTTTGTAGGTTTTTCAAACACTGATTTTTAACTTTAAAGTCTGTGAATTTGGGGTTATAAAGAGTGACATTAAATTGCCCAGAAAGCAGCAGCATAAAATCCTGAATTAGACTGGAGAAGTCAGTTGGAAGGCATCAGTTTTGACAAGAACTTGGGAACTAACTACAGACAGAGCAGCTGCAAGACAATATCTGAATGTTCCTTTACCTAAAAAATGGAGAGAAAAAGCAGGACAAATTGTTATGAGACCGTCTGCAGCAACATGGAAGGAAAGACAATCTATTTGACTTGTTGCTTTTGGAGTCCTAAACTGCAGCAACAGACACTGGGAAGTAACTGCAGGTATCCTGCATTTAATGGCAGATAGAGGTCAAGTCTGGTCTGCAGCTTGTGATTTTCAAGGCATCCATGTGTTACATAGCATTAAAAGCATTGTTTATCTTTATAAAAACATTTTTCTCTGTCTAGGATATACTTGTAAACCCTAAGTTCTTCTTATTCACTACCTTATTCACTTTCCTTCACCCCTCCCCAAAGCACAAACTAATATAGAGCTTTTATCAGTTCAAAATTCACTTTAACTTCTATCTCCTTTATCTTTCTCTTATTGAAATAAATGGACTTTTCCCCAAAGAATCTAATGCATTTTTTCCTGTGTGTATTTTATGGAATTACTCCAACTTAACGTTTGCAGTACATAATGTGGTAACATGGAAATTGCTGACCAGAAAAATACTGGCCATCATTTCAATGGTGAAGATTTCTGTGTTGTTTAAGCAACAATAAAACAGGACAACTTTTGTTCATCCTTTCTTTTGTATACTCCACAACAGCAACAATTCTCACCTGAGAGTACTTTAATTGCCTCAGAATGGACAGCAAAACCTGCATGGCATTTCCATCCCACTATTTGAAAAACTCACCTATAAACTACAGGTTTTGAAGTGATAAAAAAAGATCACCTGAGTCATATAAAATACTGTCCTGTGCTCTGTTGTGAGTGCTGCCCTTTAGCTACTGGTTTGTATCTGCCATTATCTACAACCCCAAACTGGAACTGGGAACTGGATGCAGCACCATTAAGAGGAAAATCATATTCCCAGGGTTAGGAAACAGCACAATATGCAAGTGTTACAGGTTTACAGCTTTATGGCCTACATGATCAAAAGGGCACGTTCTCTGCTGGTGCGGCACGCCTGCAAAATGCTCGTTTGGATAATTTACCAGGATTTCTGTACAAGAAAAATTACCAGATCCCACAAAATATTTACCTATTTCCAGGTAAGGGAAGATACAGGCAAAAGAATCTAAATCATTATGTAAAATATGAGTATTTGAAATATTTAACTCTTGCCTTGACCTTTCCAAAGTGGTGATTAATTTCTTAAGAATATTTTGGTTCCCTGCTGTTGTTAATAACTTGTTGAAGGCTTAAAATGAAAATCTCTTTTCTTACCGCATCTTTCCTCCCTGAATTTTGTGCTTTTCCTTTCTTACTGTTTCCTGATTGAGGCTTTGGGGAGCGAAAGAAGAAAGAAATCAATTCCATGGAAAAATACAAAGATGACAGAGAGACCTCGAGGAAAAAAAAGAAAAAAAATTTAAAAAAAAAGGTCTGACTGAATTTTGGCCTAAAGAGATTTCAAATATTTAAGTTAGGAAATAACTTCTGTTTTCTCTTGCATAGTATCAGTAACTATCTAGTTTTAATTAATTTCAAATGTTTATTTCTATGTGGGTACCAATCCAACCATCATTTGTTTTTCAAAACATTCTCACCTAGGCCCTCAAAAATACAGGTGACCTCAGAAATGAGAATCTGGACTCTGTACCTGGAGAAACCCAAACCCCTGGTGTTCCAAAAAGCATCTGCACACACAATACTGATATATTACCATAGGAATTGTACTTTGAATAAAAAACATGTGGTGTGACAGACACAGCAAGATCAGAGCTACATACGTTGTATACTCACTGTGACACCATTCCCTCCAAGTGTATTTCTTCAGGCAAACAGAAAATCTTACTATGCTTAGAATTATATTTTATTCTATATTTTCTAATTTAGTATCACCAAATGGGCAATGTTTTATCATCTATCAGAGAAACACCTCTTCTGTGTCATGGATTAAGACTGTAACAGGCTAAATGTTCATGTTTATGTTCAAAAGGACAGGAGTAGCAGAAAGAAATGGAGCACATCACATCACTAGTACATATTTTTGTTGTACCGTTTTGCCTGGAAACTCCAACAGTCTTGTAATTTCTTTCTGAATATCCAGAATTCTTTCTATGCCCTGAAATTAAACAACATGAATCTTCGAAACAAAGTTACATTATTTTGTCTTAAAAGCTTAAATCAGGAGAGAATACTCACTCCAAATGCAGATTTACTGTAAAAGTTTAAACACACTCCCTCCCCAACTATCACAGACTTCTAACCACAATCCCTCCACTCACAAAATGCAGTCAAGTGTCCAATGATACAGGGTTAGGAGTAGTGGAATGAACAGGAATATTTGATATGGTGCTGAGTAAGATAGCAAAAAAAGCAATCTCTTCCCCTAAAATAGCCCTCCCCAATTCTAACAACTAAACAACATCCAAGTCTGCATAAGAAGTGAGAAGATAATAATCTCTGCTCACAATTGTGACTCTACTGCTTCACAACAAGAAACTCTGTCGAGATTGAATGCCTTTACCTTCAGAGTACTTCCAGGAAGCAGAAAAAAACCCAAACCACTGTCTTAATTTGAAACATCAAGGAACACTCCAATGAGATTAATCCATTACTTTTAACACAAGACTCTCCCAGTAAAACCTTGTAAATCACATTTCAGATTTTCTCAAACTGTCAGTAAAGAACAGTGAAGGGGACAGAAGACAGTCACAGATGACAACAAACCAACACAGACAGTGTCTTTCACACTGCAGCAAACAACTGGTTACTCCCCCATAAGCACTAGGAGGCATTCTGCCTTTGAACGGGATGGAATTAGCAGCCTAATTAACAGCTCCTGATGACAATTAGGAAAAGTTAAAGGGAAAAGCAAAGAGAAGGAGAATGGAGCTCAGCTACTTGTTCAAGTCACCAGAATCCAAGGTAGAAATCCCAGCCATAATGTGACATGTTGAGCAGATACATCCTGTACTGCAACACATGGCTAAACAAAAAGAGAGGGTTGGTCCCATCTGTCCCACCCATCCTTCTTGCTCTTTGTTTCCCTTCTATCTTCACAAGCTCTTTTTAAAGCAACTCATTCTCAAATACTTTATGCTTTCCTGTGAATTTGTTATGAGTTTTGTTGGTTTGCATGCTGTATCAATCAATCAATTCTATTTATAATCTACTAATACAAAATCACCTTATAATCTATTGTTGTGTGTATTAAATTCCCTGACATCATCTTTAATACCCTGATTTTTATCTCTACACTAACATACATTTTTAACCAGCAATCTTCCTGATTCTTCTTTCAAATCTTCATCTTTTTACTTAATTTAATGATACAGTATTTGCTAAAACTTCCGCCTTGCAAGCAAAGGGAAAATGAAAAATATCATTTGTAAGGACTATGTTGAAAAGACCTATATACTCATGTACATATATAGTTAGTATAACATCTATAGAATACATCTATAAAAAACTAAAAATGAAACAGCACCTGCTTGCGTGACAACTGAACTGGTGGTATGAGCAGAACTTCTTTCACTAATTTCAGTTTTGTAGGTGAAATTTTTTCACAGTTCAACACAGTAACCATTGGGAGTGGTAGAGTCATTTCTTCAGGTGACTCCTGTAATGGGGAATACCAGATGAAAATAAAAACGCAAAAATCAGAGTAATTTCTTAGATATTTTGACTATGGCACAGGGTTCAAAGACTAATACAAGCAAAGGTGGTAAGGGTCTATTATATAAGGTAAATGTAGTAACACTATCACGAGGCACTACTGGCTTCAGAATTCCACAATATTTATGATAACTGGGATAAAATAAGCAAAATTACAAAAGTCACACGTACCTGAGCATGTTTCAGCAGTGCAATATGTAAGTACAGGGGGATATGGCTGATGGTGGCAGCAGCCTTTGCTACGGCCAGGGACGTTCCCCCAATGGCCAAACTGCCACCAAGCACCGGCTCAGCAGGTTCTGCAGGTGGGATGGGCTTCTCTGCCACTGACAACTTCCTTCCTACAAGACACAGAGCAGCAGCTAAATATTTTATTAGTCCTAAATATGCACTTGAGTATCATGGTTGTATGAATAAATACAATATTGGCATTTCAGTGTGTACTCAATGTATTCAAGAAATAACTCATTTTTAAAAAACTTAATCTTGGAACCTGGTTTATATATAATGACCTTACAAGTAAGCAAAGTATTTGTCCTTGCTCTGGTTTCAAGTCTGTTTCCTTTGGAAATCTTTCATCAACACTGAAATTTTTGTTTTTATTTATCTGCGTTTGAATCCAATAACATTTTGCAGGTTCCTTCCAAAAGCAGGTTGTCAGTCTTCTTTATTGTGGTCCTTAAATGCTCAGCCTTTGCATAAACAACTTGGAAGATTACATTACAGCCTGACTGGGAGTACACATACTTGATTTCTTCTAATTAGCTCCCAACAGTCAGGCACTGAGTCTAACAATACTATTACAGCCAATTTCACAACTGGTGACAACAAGCAATGTATGTACCAGCAGAAGCTTGACTAAAAGCGTAATAAGACACCATCTGCATGGACCTGACAACTGCACAAGTTACATTTGAAGTCAAAAGTGCGTTCACACATCTAACATATGAATTGGGAGGTTTTACTCATAGTATATAGCGCTAGTTGCAATTAAATTGATAAGAAAGAATAATTTGTCAAAATTTTCCGTCCTTACTATAAATGATAACAACCCTTTTTTCCCCCGAGTTTAATGCATACACAGAGATAACAAATGGTGCTTTTTTCCTTTGGGTATGGGGGGTTTTGGGTCATGTATCGTGTTACCTTGTTTTTCTAGTCTCACACCATTTTTTCCTTTAGTAGGATCGTTTGCTTACTTCTTTTTACTTTATACTGCCCATCATTCCCATCTCCTCCCTCTCCTTCTACCTCTTTGCTTTTCACTGTGTTTCCTCCTTTTCTCAGTGTTAGAAGGAAACTTTCCTTCCTCTCTCTTTCAGTTGTTTTCAATGTCTATCTTAATTCCATTTCCATTTTCCTGATCAGTTCTATGATTTTCTTTTCTTTCCTTATCATTTTCATTTTTACTCTTCATTTGCATCCTCCTCCATTCTTATTCCTCACTCTGAGAAGTAATAACCTCCTGTCTAAGCCAACTGTAAAACAAAGGCAGAAACTGTTCAACAAATGCATGTGAAGGAACAGAAAAACTGTGTTTTCCCCTCCCTCACTTTGCTGCAGAAACTGCTGTGATCAAAAAGGTCACATGAACACGGGATATTCAGAACATGACACAGTGTCTCAAGTTCACAGAACACATCACAAAGTATTTTAGGATTTTTATCAGTATCTTCATTGCGGAAAATATTAAAACCATATAAACTAAAACCTGCTTTTGATCCTTTTTTTTTCACAGATGGTGCTGGGGATAGAACGCGTGGAGTAAGGGCAAGAGTGGATTCTTCTTCTTTTTCTTCCTCTTGCTTTTGAATTTTCTTTTTTTCTTCTACCTTGTTTGTAAAGTATTCACTAGGAGAAGAAGCATAAAATTTACTGGCTCAAAATGTTGTTAGACATGTGACAAGTTAGACACATGACACAGGGTAAAAAACATGCCAGGAGGTGGATTAAGTGCATCTGTTTGAGCTTCTGCCATTGATTCACCATATGAAGATGAAGAAGTCAAAACATTTATTATATTAATTTTGGTAGTGATCTGTAGCATCAGTTGAAAAGAACCACAAGCAAGTATCACAAACGTTAACACATGCTTTTCAAATCACACTGGTTTGAAAGTCATCTCTGAGCAGACAATCTTAGCAAGAAGGATGCATCTGCATGAGTAGGAACAGATCCTGCCATAACTTCTTGACATACAAGAGCCTGGCCTGGGTTGCTAATCCAACAGTTCAGTTGTACCCTGGTTATCCAAGTGGCTGCAAACTCGGGGGGATGAATTTCAATCACATGCATGAAGTGGAAACTTCATCTATGGCTCACAGACAGCCAATACAGGCAAACTTAGTCTGTAGGAGATATAATGTAGTGTAAACAATGTATTAAAATCCTATTTAGACTCACTTTCCAATCGAGTCCTTATTCCTTTATCAAGCTCTCCCCCAAAGGCAGTGCATGGGGAAGGCATTTAGGTCTGTTGGCCACAGCGAGTGTTCAGGGTGACAGTCCAACCTCCACCCCTCCAGCAAATTGTCATTTCCCTCAGAGGTGCAGCTGAAAGAAACATTCCCAACCCCAGGAGAGGATAACAGGCTGTATTATATTTGCTTCCAGGGCAAAGAAAGACTTAATGTTGCCAGGTGGCTTCTCTTAATGGCACTGTAAAAATACACTCAGACACATCTGTTATACTTTTTTTCTTATAAAAACCACACATATTTTTTTGAATAGAAAAATATGACCATTCTTTTCTACTTTGGGATGCTCCCAAGAAGAAATATTTGTATAAAACAATATACCCTTTTTCAGTATCCTGTAAAAACCCCCACGATTTTCATAACAAAATCATGAAATAAGCAGGAAATAATATAGTGAGACATATGTTACAACCTAAAAATACAAAAATAATAGAAGAAAACACTGAATACTTGATATGTTTTTCATTAACAATGTGAATGAACAGTGTGTATTTCAAAAGCAATAATCTGCATGTTATACAAGACCTACCCAAGCATCTTATCAATTTGACACTGCTCAGTGGGCTTCAAGTCTCTTAACAACGTGTTCAGAGACTGACTGACCCATTCCACAGCAGTATTAACAGAGGCATTTCTTTCTCTTTCATCAGCTTCAATTGTTTCAGGTAAGGCATCTTCAGTTATTTGAGAATGAGAAGGCATTACAGTGGAACAAATTCTCTGAAAAAAAAATACAAAAGGCTTAACAGATATTTAACTTCTAACTTGGAAATGTAATTTGAAAGACTGTGTCCTTACCAACTCTACAAGCACATACCTCCAAATCTGTTTGCTTCATGTATCCTTTTTCATCCTGCACTTTCTTTCTAGCCTTTTATACTTGGATGAGCACAGACATTATTTAAGTTGTTTGACTTAAATTATAACTACTAAGGCAATAACCTTCTGACAGATTTGCTTGATACATATATTATGCTATGAGACTAGAATGGAGTTATCTGAAGGACGATAGAGTCATTAGGACATCTTTTACTGCAGCTGTTGGTACCATGATTCATCAGCATTCCTCCTTAATGCCATCCCTCATGATGACTCTCAATTTGTCTTACTTAGATAATTTAAACTTATCTTTCTATACTGTTGAAGAATGAATTATATTAAGAAAATTCACTTAAGAAATCATTTACAAATTCCATGGAGTTTCCTGCATTAACAGCATTAACTTTACATCCTGTGAATATCAATGAAGTTACATTTAATTCTTGAATGAGTGAACAATTGTTTACCTGAGGGAAAGCAGAAAGAATAACTCCACATTGGCATATTTCAGGCTGGGGGTTGACATGCACCATCAGTGGTGCATTGCAGAACAGATGGACATGTTTGACTTTACTATCACACACATCAACCTATTATCTCAGTAAAATTCAGGAAAATGAACTTACAAGGCTAGTATGAGGTGTAAGGAAAAGCCACATGATCATTAAGGCAAAAACGTAATATACAAAAATGTATTGACACATCCCACTCATAAAGTTTTGTCTAATTCATGGAAAAATAAAATTTTCACAGTTGGTGCCACTGTCTAACTTTTCATGTCACCTTTTTTTTTTTCTAAGTTACAACACCCAGCTGTTGAGCCACAGGAATTTCTATCTCCTCACAGAGATGGAAAATAAAATGTTCCCTGGGATGTGAGTAGAACAGTACCTCTCCCTGCTATTGTCCTATTAAAATAAATAAAACCAGAAGACTCAACTCCTACCTTCTCACAGTTTTTAACTGTACAATATATTTCCACTTCCAATGTTGGCTGACCAACTCCATCGAGAACTTTTCTTCCAACTAATTTGCGTATTACTGGAGCTTTTGAATAGTTAGAAAAGTAGTTTGCCTTAAAGAGAAAGAATTTCATCAGATATAAATTTTCATGCAGAGAGTGGAATATATTTCGGTCAAATCCACCACTGAACAGATCTATTATGGGTCCCTTCCAACTCAGCATATTCTATATGTTCCAACAAGTCTTGAACCCTGTGAGAAAGGCAAAAACTAAGTTTTCTTTTGGGCAGAGTTCTCTTTTTTCTTCCAATATGATCTTTAATGGGCCTGAAGAATTACCATAATCCAACATATTTGGGTCTCTGTCCGTAATAAACACCAGTGTTGCTTTAGAAAAAGGATTAAGTTGCTACCAGNTACAAGCACATACCTCCAAATCTGTTTGCTTCATGTGTCCTTTTTCATCCTGCACTTTCTTTCTAGCCTTTTATACTTGGATGAGCACAGACATTATTTAAGTTGTTTGACTTAAATTATAACTACTAAGGCAATAACCTTCTGACAGATTTGCTTGATACATATATTATGCTATGAGAATAGAATGGAGTTATCTGAAGGACGATACAGTCATTAGGACAACTTTTATTGCAGCTGTTGTAGCCTGTTGTACCATGATTCATCAGCATCCCTCCTTAATGCCATCCCTCATGATGACTCTCAATTTGTCTTACTTAGATAATTTAAACTTATCTTTCTATACTGTTGAAGAATGAATTACATTAAGAAAATTCACTTAAGAAATCATTTACAAATTCCATGGAGTTTCCTGCATTAACAGCATTAACTTTACATCCTGTGAATATCAATGAAGTTACATTTAATTCTTGAATGAGTGAACAATTGTTTACCTGAGGGAAAGCAGAAAGAATAACTCCACATTGGCATATTTCAGGCTGGGGGTTGACATGCACCATCAGTGGTGCATTGCAGAACAGATGGACATGTTTGACTTTACTATCACACACATCAACCTATTATCTCAGTAAAATTCAGGAAAATGAACTTACAAGGCTAGTATGAGGTGTAAGGAAAAGCCACATGATCATTAAGGCAAAAACGTAATATACAAAAATGTATTGACACATCCCACTCATAAAGTTTTGTCTAATTCATGGAAAAATAAAACTTTCACAGTTGGTGCCACTGTCTAACTTTTCATGTCACCTTTTTTTTTTTCTAAGTTACAACACCCAGCTGTTGAGCCACAGGAATTTCTATCTCCTCACAGAGATGGAAAATAAAATGTTCCCTGGGATGTGAGTAGAACAGTACCTCTCCCTGCTATTGTCCTATTAAAATAAATAAAACCAGAAGACTCAACTCCTACCTTCTCACAGTTTTTAACTGTACAATATATTTCCACTTCCAATGTTGGCTGACCAACTCCATCGAGAACTTTTCTTCCAACTAATTTGCGTATTACTGGAGCTTTTGAATAGTTAGAAAAGTAGTTTGCCTTAAAGAGAAAGAATTTCATCAGATATAAATTTTCATGCAGAGAGTGGAATATATTTCAATCAAATCCACCACTGAACAGATCTATTATGGGTCCCTTCCAACTCAGCATATTCTATATGTTCCAACAAGTCTTGAACCCTGTGAGAAAGGCAAAAACTAAGTTTTCTTTTGGGCAGAGTTCTCTTTTTTCTTCCAATATGATCTTTAATGGGCCTGAAGAATTACCATAATCCAACATATTTGGGTCTCTGTCCGTAATAAACACCAGTGTTGCTTTAGAAAAAGGATTAAGTTGCTACCAGAGGTTCACTACATACTTATTAGTCTCATTAGTCTGGTATTGGAGAGACACCAAACCACAAGATACCAAATGGGAGAACTGGGAACCACTGAGAGCTACAAAGAAGAGGAACACGCCAACCACCAAGAGAAGCAAGAAAATGTGTTAACAGTTCTAATCGCTTCCACTGGTGATGGCAAAACACTTGGAAATGGAAAACGGGGTTACACGGAACAAATTGTTTCAATTCCACTTAAAGACTTCCCCAACAGGTAGTATTTTTTTCAAGAGTTGCTCACTGTTGCAGTGTTGGCAACTCCACTATTGCCACTAACCGAGGTTTCATTAGGGCTACTGCCAACACTGTTCTGCCAACTGGGAGCAGATAAAACTGGTCTGACTCTCGACTCTTCCACCGAGGCACAGCCGCAGTGCCCGGCACAGACACCCCGAGCTGAGCAGCGGCTTCATCGGGGATTCCACCTGAGCCCTCTCGTGTCCAGCGAGAGCAGAGCACAAACAGCTGCTGCGGGCACTTGGCCCAGCGTCCAAGTGCCACTGGCCACAAACGCAGCAACCACCGCAGTCAGGGACAGCCACTCGTCCCCACGGGGACATCGAGCTCCTCGCTGCACACCCAGCCTGAGCCAGCGCCGTCCCCCGCCCTGACACGGGGGCAGGAGAGGCCCCCCCAGTGCTTCCCCTCCCCGCACTACCAGCTCCCCGTAGAGGTCCCCGGGGCGCAGCGGGAACAGGGCGTTGAGCGCTTCCTCCATCCGCTCCGCCACTTGCTGCCCTCGGTAGTACTCGGCCGCCTCCCGCCGCCGCCCGCTCGCCGCCATCGCGGGGCCGCCACCGCTGCCGGGCAACGACGGCGGCCACGGCCCCTCCCTGCGCTGCCCTCGGGGCGCTGTGCCCGGCCCGGGGCCGTGCCGGGGCTCGGATCACACCGAGCCGCCCGGGAACATCCCGGACCGGCGCCGGGGGATGGTTCGGTTTGGCCCCGTTTGGTTTCCCGTTGGCCTCCCGTGTTGGGTACCGCGAGCAGGCGCTCCTCGGGTTTAAGCGTCCGAGCAACAAAACTGTGTAAAGATTGTGGTCCTGAAAGGCAGACGGATTGTGGTTTGGGAAATGTCTAGTGAGTTTAACGCTGCCAAGCGCCCCAGTAACTCCTGCGCTTAAAAACCCATTGCCTTCAATGAAAAGAGACCTTTCCCAGGCTAAATGATCCTTTTTTTTTTTTTTTTTAAACTCTGCAATTTCCTACAAAAACTTTCACTTTGCTACAGTGTTCGTTGGTAATTTTGTTGGAGTAACTGAAAATGGAGATACTTAAAAAGCTGTTAGCTGCACACTTCCCCTTCTCTAAAATCAATACGTGTGGACCTCTGCTCATTGTGTGCTCACTTCTCCAGGTGGGGTGATAATGAAGAAAAATCCCTACGGAATCCTTTTCTTCTCCTTTCACATCCCTCAGAAATAATACAGTACCTCTCCAGAGAGTTAAACCCTATTTTTTAGAAGCTATTTCCTCAGAAGAAGTTTCTAAACTGACACCACCCCATTCCTTGAGGGGAGTGGGCAGTGGGTATCCCAAGCACCTCATTAGATTTCCTCCCTTCAGGATGAGGTAAGGTGGTGGGTTGCTGCTTCTTTGGGCAGATAATTGCTCAGGAGGGGCTCATGGGGTCGGAGGGTGGGTGGCAGTAGTCAAATAGTGCCAGATCTGTGTCACATGCAGTGTCTTGCCCCAGAAAGCTCTGGTTTAATTCCATATTCCTGGAAAAACAGCCTTCTGGATGTAACAGTGCTGGAGTGGTGTTCTGTGGGCATAATCATACACTGGGTTATACAGTCCAAGGTGAGATACTCTACCTTATGATACATTTCAAGTTGCTCTGGATTAGTTTCCCACCTTTTGCCTTCTAAAGGGCTCCAAATAAAATGCATTGTGAAGGAACACATCAGTGATAAAACGAAGACTGGGGAAAATACTGGCCTTCTCTGGGAGGAAACGGCAGAACAGGTTACCCAAGATACGGACAAAGCTGAGGTACTCAACAATTTCTTTGTGTCTGTGTTCGCTGGCAAATGCTCCAGCTGCACCACCCAAGTTGCAAAAGGAGAAGTTAGGGACTGAGAGAATGAAGGCCAGCCACAGTAGGAGAGGTTCAAGAACATCTCGGGAACCTAAAGGTGCACAGGTGCACGGGACCTGATGAGTCCTGAGAGAACCTGTGGATCAAGCATCTAAGCCACTATCAATCATATTTGAGAAGTTGTGCTGTCTGGTGAAGTCCCCACTGACTAGAAAAAGGGAAACATTACCCCCATTTTCAAAAAGGGAAATAAGAAATAAGGAAGACCTAGGGAACTACAGGCCAGTCAGCTGCATCTTGGTGCCTGGCAAGGTCACGGAGCTGATCCTCCTGGAAACTCTGCTAAGGCACATGGGAAATAAAGAGTGACTGGTGACAGCCAGCAGTGCTTCACTGAGGGCAAATAGTGCCTGACAAATTCAGCGGCCTACAAAGGGATAACAGTGCTGATGGATGAGGGAAGAACAACTGATGCCCATCTGCCTGGACTTGTACACAGCATTTGTCACTGCCCACATGATATCCTTGTTTCTAAACTGAAGAGACATGGTTTGATGTTTGGACTACTTGGCTGGATGCTCACATGGAAAGGGCTCAGTGTCCAAGTGGAGACCAGTGATGAGCGGTGTCCTAAGGGGCTGGTGCTGGTACTGTTTAACATATTTTTTTGTGACATGGACCGTGGGATTGAGAACACCCTCAGCAAGTTTCCCAATGACACTGAGTGGTGCAGTTGACACACAGGAGGGAGGGGATGCTATCCAGAGGGACCTGGATCAACCTCAGGAAGTTCCACAAAGCAAAGTCCTGCACCTGTGTCAGGACAATCCCAAGCACAAGTATAGGCTGGGCGGAGAATAGATTGAGAGCCACCCTGAGGAGAAGGACTTGGGGGAGTTTGTGGATGAGAAGCTCAAGATGAGCCAGCAGTGTGTGTTCACAGCCCAGAAACTCAACCATACATACTCTGGGCTGCACCAAAATAAACATAACCAGCAGGTCAAGGGAAGTGATTCTCCCCCTTTACTCTGTTTTTGTGAGACCCTACCTGGCACACTAACTACATCCAGGTCTGGGGCCACCACCATAAGGAGGATGTGGACCTTCTTGAAAGAGGTTCAGAGGAGGGTGATGAAGATACTCAGAGGGCTGGAGCACCTCTNACTAAACTAAACTAAACTGGAGGGACATGGATTTGATGTTTGGACCACTTGGCTGGATGCTCACATGGAAAGGGCTCAGTGTCCAAGTGGAGACCAGTGATAAGTGGTGTTCTAAGGGGCTGATGCTGGTACTGTTTAATATATTAACATATTTTAACATATTTTTTTGTGACACAGGCAGCAGGATTGAGAACACCCTCAGCAAGTTTCCCAATGACACTGAGTGGTGCAGTTGACACACAGGAGGGAGGGGATGCTATCCAGAGGGACCTGGATCAACCTCAGGAAGTTCCACAAAGCAAAGTCCTGCACCTGTGTCAGGACAATCCCAAGCACAAGTATAGGCTGGGCGGAGAATAGATTGAGAGCCACCCTGAGGAGAAGGACTTGGGGGAGTTTGTGGATGAGAAGCTCAAGATGAGCCAGCAGTGTGTGTTCACAGCCCAGAAACTCAACCATACATACTCTGGGCTGCACCAAAATAAACATAACCAGCAGGTCAAGGGAAGTGATTCTCCCCCTTTACTCTGTTTTTGTGAGACCCTACCTGGCACACTAACTACATCCAGGTCTGGGGCCACCACCATAAGGAGGATGTGGACCTTCTTGAAAGAGGTTCAGAGGAGGGTGATGAAGATACTCAGAGGGCTGGAGCACCTCTGCTATGAAGGAAGGCTGAGAGAGTTGGAGTTTTTCAGCCTGGAGAAGACTCGACTCTAGGGAAACATTAAAGTCCCTTCCAGTACCTAAAGGGGGCCCCTATGAGAATGATGGAGAGGGAGGTTTTAGAAGGGCATGTAGTGATAGGACAAAGGGTAATGGATTTAAACTGAAAGAGAATAGATTTGATATTAGAAAGAAATTCTTTACTGAAAGAGGGTGGGGAGGTTCCAGCACAGGTTACCCAGAGAGTGGTGGATGCCCCATCCCTGGAAGAAAAGAAACTTGCCAGCTGTGCTTTTAGCAAAGCAATGAGCTGAGATTGATTCTCAGGTTATTTAATAATCCTGAACTCTTTTTTAATAAAATGTTTGAAATACTAGTAGGGATTCCCTTTAAGTATTTATCACCTTTGGTTGATGATCAAGTGAACGTTGCATGAATTATCTTCATGGCCATGTAATTTCCATTAACAGTAATTGTAAGCATGTAGAAAGAGGGTGGCTTATCCTGTGATCCTCCCTATTACAAAGTAGTTAACTGATTAAGGTTACGATACCACAAGCCACTTCATACCATCGGTGAACTCTCTGCAACCCCATTATCTTCATTAGGCTTGTGTGGGTGTAATTAATTGGTGTTTAGTTACCAGTTGTGCTGAATGAAAAGAATTTAGTTCTGTTTCTCTTAGTTTTATTGGCCCCATAGTGCTAACAGGCTAAATTGTAATTAAAAACTCTCTAATCAAAGTATATGTAGCAAGAGCCAGGGAACAAACCCAGTGAGGAAAAGCCTGTGATTGGTGTAATTCTGGCCTTTGAAAAATTAAGAGGCTTCCCTTATACCAACATGCACATTCAAAATGTACCAAAACAGTACAAGATTCCTAGGGGTGTCCAGTAAATCATATTTTGATGACTTTTCAACAGATTTTCCTTGAAATATTTTAGAATGCGTATTATTTTGGGTGCATAGAGAAATGCATTTCGTGTTTCTTTTGAGAGCAACTACTATACATAATTTTTTCTCACATCTTGCCTTAACTGTAACTCTTGTGCCAGGAAACACATTATGGTCAGCTTTTCCTCCTTTATGATGCTGGATTGTGTGTGTTGCTTTTTTCACAGGTATCTCACTTGAGCATATGTGTATATATATGTGGTGTCTTCTTATACCTAAAAGGAAGGCGCTCAAGTGTTGCATGGTGGATTTGCTTTTTGCTGTTCTAAAATGTTGCTTTAAAGATATGAACTTGACCCTCACTGCTTCACTTGGTCTCACTGCCATCTGTGTTCTTGTGGGATTTCATGGGAGAGGAATATCTGCTCATTCCACTGACAGGGTCTTCTTTGAAGTCAACTCTGAGTACATAACAACTGTATGACCTTTCCAATAAAAGCAGGATTGTCTTTTCAGCTTGTTGATACAAGTACTCTTGTATAGGTACATTACTGCTTTTGAGTAATTTTAATTTCTCAAATAAAAAAGGCTTTTAAATTTTTTTTTTCTTCTTATACCTAAAAGGCTTCTGTAGGGTTTCTTTTTGTTCTCAATATTCTGTATTCTATAAAGAATAAACTTCAGTACCAGAGCTAAATATAAATTTATCTATAAGAGTAAACAAAAGATTCTGTCCTTGGACGTGGCTGAACACAACATTTAGATTAGACTTTTAGTTCAGATAAAACAACCTCCAAGAACTTAAATAATATATATACTGCATATTTGGATATTTGCAATAATTATTTAAGTCTTCTCCCAACACTCTTATTTTAATTTCCAGAATACGCTTATGAGAGTTTGTTTGCCTACACCTTGTAGGGTATAGATTGTTTTAATGTAATGCACAGGTCATTGATGAATGCCAGGCTTAGTCTTGGATCTCAGGAGTTTGCTACATGATTTCATGCATTTTGAAGTAACTGTTATGAGCTGTAAGGCTTTATTAAAGCCCTCATAGTTCAAGGACTCAGTCATGATACTTTTATCTGTGCATTGTCAATATCATACTGTGAAATATCAACACACTTGGAAATATATCAAGAGTCTGAATGTTATCAGGCTTTTTGAAATTCGTATTAAATCTTTTTTGTGACATGAAAATGTCTGCTCATACATCAGCTACTGAATATGAGGTATGGGCCGGTCCAAAGAGGATATTATTTATTATTAATTGTAGTATTGGCCATATAATATTTGCAATTTAAGCAAATCAGCAATCAAACAGAGGATTAGAAAAGCAGGAACATGTACTTAACTTTTCTAGTTTTCAGTCTAGATAATTGCTGCTAAAGCTAAACTTACTTGTACGTAAATTATAATTATTATAAATTATTCTTATCATGACTTTTTAGGGTCAGAATAGTTTTCTTGCTGTTCTAGTTTGAACCTGTGGTTCAAACAGCAGATAGAAAATATATTAGAATAGAATTACTCTTTTCCACTTGTTTGTTGAAAGAAGAAAACTTTCCGAGAAGAATGATTTCATACCTTTTCAGAGGTTCTGAGCATTAAAGCTTTTATTTTTAATGTCACAATTTTTAAGATTCATCCTTCAGGCTTTGTATCTTATTCCCTTTTTATTTTTTTAGATATAGAAGCCTAAATTTGCTGAAGTATTTGAGAAGCAGTACTTGCAGTTGCAAATACAGAAACATTCTGGGGTGGTTGGAAGCAATCTGGAGGTTATGTTACTGGCTAACAGAGTAAAACATTACATGACTGAGAAGTGAAGCCTGACTAGTGAAGATGAACTGGTGAACTGGGATGGGGGAGGGTACAGGAAAATAAAGTTTGAAATCTGAGTTAGTTACAAATATGGAATAGTTGAAGTGAATGTTGTAATGAGTGAGAGAGTGTTAACTGAGATCTCAAGACCTGTATTTTGTGTGCAGATTTTACGAGAAGCCTTTATATTTCTTTCTAGGAAAACTGAAGTTGGTAGCAAAGGGGTTGAAGGAGTTCAAATAAAAAGGTAATTTTTATTTTACTGTAGAGAATTAGGGCATTCCTGCATCCTGGGATTTTTTTTTTTTAACTGGTTTTTTGGAAACAAACAGTGTATGGAAGAAAAGGAAGAGTGGCATTTTTTCCCCATGGTATATCTCCTGATTTTTACAACCTTAATCACTTGGGGCATGTCTTGAACTTTTAACCTTCTTTCCCCAGCACTGATGCAGTGAATAATGGACTCTCCTGCTTGACACATAACTGGATTGCAGTTCAAAGTGGATGTCACAAGCACTATTGCACCATCTGGAGAAAAAAATTGACTATCATTTCATGATAAGCCCATAAGATCATACGAATTTATAACTGAGTTCATTTTTTCCATTTCAGTAATTTAGGTTTCTTTGATTCAAAAATATGTTGGGGTTTTTTTCAAAAACCTGCTTCCTGTTGTGATATTTTTTGCACAAACCTCCAAAATTTTCAGATCTTTTAGGAAAGTCACATGATATTTATAAATATTTTGATAATTTTTTGATATGAAAAAAATATTTAAATAATTCCCCCAAGGCTAGGGAAATGCTGTGTGAGATGTGGAGATAAAATTCTCTATTTTCTCCTATTTCCATTGTTATCTTTAATAATTTCCTTCAGTCCGAGACTCATTCAGTTAATTAAAAAAAAAAAAGGAAAAGGAAATATTCCCTTTTGTCTTCTAAAAAAAAATAAAATAATGCACATTTGTTTAAGCTAGAAGTGATTGTAAACTGAGAAGTTTTTCAGAGTCTGATTTCTGAGGAATACATAATATTCATAGTTCCATGTAAGACACTCAAAGGCAATGAAATAGACTTTGCTTTGCAGGGAAAGCATTACTCCTTAGGGGTGTATTCATTCATGAAATACTGGTTTTATAAATTTTCTGTACTGATAGAATTGCGTGAAGAGCTAGTTGTGGGGCTTGTCTCAAAAGCAGCAGATTTTGAGCGAGTTGGAGCATGTTTGACTTCCACTGGAATTCAACGGGACTTGTAAATCCAGAGTATTTTGGACAGAATTCCTTGAAATTAAAGAGTCCTATGAGCATGAGGTCAGTCCAGATTTCAAATATCCCCGTTTTCTAAAATTAAGCAGTAGCTGATACAAACATAGAGACAATGAATGCTGCTAATACAAAACCTCGTTTCATTTTGTCCTTCAAATATTGAGAAACATGCTTCAAGATTCAGATACAGATGGACAAATGTGGAAATACTCGACTTGTGAAAGTAACTTAGTTTTGGAAAGCGTTCTTGGTTCTACAGAATGATTAAAAACTATACAAAATAGATTAATTAACCTGATGGCTTTTAGTAGAAAATGCTGGTTAATATTGTCACAGTATTTCAGATTCCTAGAGCACAGAGGCACAGCTCCCAAATTAATTTTCCCCAGACTTGGTCTTTTTTGAAGCTGTACTATGGTACGGATTACAAAATCACAATAATTTAGGTTGTGTGACCTCAGTCCCCCTGAGATCGTCTCATTTGACTCTTTTTGACCCACTCAAGTGGGTTGCCCAGGACCATGTCCTGTCCACTTGGGTTTCTGGGGAGACTCCATAACCTCTCTGGGCCATCTGCTCCACTGTTTGACCACACTCACAGCAAAAATTACAGTCTTGTCTTACACTGAAGGGGCTGTTTGTAAATTTGTGCCCATTGCTTCCTCTTTTGCCAGTGGGAACTACTGAGGGAAGTCTGACTTCCTCCTCTTCATTCCCTCCCATCAAGTATTTATACACATTGATGAGAGCCCCCTGAGCCTTTGCTTTTCCACACTGAAGAGTTCCAGCTGTCTCAGCTTTTCCTATTATTCAGAACACTGCAGTCCTTTAATCATCTTTGTGTCCTGGGCAAGACTCACTCCAGTAAGTCCCTTTCTTTCTTGCATTAATTGCACTGATGGAATTGCATAACTGTGTTTGGTTATGGTGTATTGATATGGTGTACTTCATTGTATTAGTGTAAGGGAAGTTATGGTTCAATGGAGCATAACTGGAATCGTGCTGAAGAACAAAATTCAGTGTCAGATTCTAAATTTCTGTCAGGATTTGTGTATTTATTAGAAAACGTGCGTGTTATCTACTGAACATTTTGCCTACTCACTGTATGTTGAACTGGTAGGAATGTACCTTTATTTCTGTGCAGAACTACTGCTTTCTAACCTGCATTTCTTAAATGGAGTTAATGAAAGCAACATGAGGGGAGGAAGTGATACAATAATTTTTGGCAGAAAACCCTCTAGAACAGGAAGAAAATAATACATTTGCATTTGTATGGTTTGTGAAATGTACCCTAAGTGATGAGAAGGACAGTATGTAAAACTCATCAAGCTTCAGCTAGAAAGCAAGCACTACATTTGATGTTTCCAAATATCTGCCATAAAAATCAGCACATTCCCCAGCAAAGGAGGATGAATTTTCTGTCAACAGCTGTTGTTTAGTTGACTTAGCTTAAGTCAACGGTAGTATCAAATGTACAGAAATGTATTTGTCAGAGTATAAAACCTTGATGTTTTTTGACTGTGCCAGTACTATGTTAATTCTCAGTTACCTGCTCCATGCATGGGAAGGGAGCAGTCCATCCTGCACCAACTGGAACATTCTGGCAATGCAAGCTGTGTATGAGTAACTAGTACAATGAAATTATTTTGAGAAGTGCTTGCTATTGCTCTATTTAAAAAATTAAATGGTATTCTAGCACTTACCAGCTTACATCTGCAAAGGACTATTGGATCATCTACTCTTCACCTCCTGTGTATATTAAGGATATGATCTACCAGTTGAAATGCTTTTAAGCTTTAATTTGAGATGGATTACTGCCTGCTTGCAGCAAAATATCTTAATAAACAGCATAGCTCTCAATTTGGTGTTTTAATTCTACCCATATTCTGTGAGGATTGACTGTAAGAACCAAGAAAAAGAGCACAGGAACATCTTAAATTCCCTGGCTCCTTATCAGAAGGTAGCAGAGCTTTTCTTTTGTGTTTTCCACTTATAAATGGTCATTTTTTCAGAACTGCCATGAAGTGTTTGTGAAGCTACTGCACTAGTCTGCCCTGTAAAGGGAGTTCATTCAAAGGCCATGTTGTTTCAGGACAAGCATCAGTAGCAATTACCACTTCCAGCTTTTCTCCAGAAGTGTGAGTTTGTGTCAAGGGCTCCAGAGTCAGACTGCTAGCCTAAGCTTCAGATACAAAGAGAGATCAGGTGGTCACAGGTTCCTGTGTCACTGCTGTTGATGTTAAAGTTTTAGATAGAATTTCAAGTCTTTTTTTGACAAATAAATTGTGGCACTATTGGACAAAATTGTGCCTCTTGAAATTACTGAGTTTTCAAATTAGAGAAAGAAGAAATTATATTTCACGTGCCTGCTGAATCTTTTTACTTCACTGCTGCAAAACATATCATCCATCAAAAGCTTTAAAATAATTCTGAGTAAGTTATAAAACGGACTTTAGAAATCACTTCTTAGTTTAATTAGATACCTATATTACAATTCGTTCAGATTATCAGGGAGCAAGCCCTACTGAATGTAGCTCTATATAACGAAATGAAACCATGAAATTAGTTCTAAAATATCATATATAAAAACAACTTTTGCAGCTGGCTCTCCACTTTATATTTAAACTAGTGTAAATCTGGTTGGATTATATTGCAAGACTGGATTGTGTAGCTCTCCAAATGTCAGTCACTGGTTTGGGTGCTTGTCATCCAGTGGCGCTACAAAAAGCAAATATCATGTAGTTGCCTATGTTACAGTTTTTTCCAAAGGATAAGGAATTTCCCTGTGGACATTCCCTAGTAATCCAGCTTTCCATCCTTTTCACAGAACTCTTAGAAGCTTTCAAAAGCTATTTAATCATTATGGAATTTACAGTAAGTATTGATGGTTACGACTATGTGATGGTGTATTATTGATGACAGTGAACATGCAGTGTAGAAAAAATTGTGATTTGGAAAAGGCTAAAGGATGGGGGTTTGTGCAGTTTTTCCAATTGTGCCCTGAGTAAATTTTCTGAATGTGTGGATTTTTTTCTTGCTTACTTGTACTGTCAGTCAAATAGATGGAGATCTTGATGTCATACAAAATCTCTAGAGCCTGCATACTTTAGTGATAAAAAGTCTGTGGGTGCACTCTTGGATTGTTCATCAGTGCAT
This sequence comes from Pitta sordida, assembly GCA_013390025.1. NCBI lineage: Eukaryota > Metazoa > Chordata > Aves > Passeriformes > Pittidae > Pitta > Pitta sordida. The sequence goes on from WEKX01020279.1 coordinate 410,696, forward strand.
AAGGTCACGTGCTTGTTAGCAGTGACTGCAGGTGTTTCAGGTGAAGAAGTGAATTAAATAGTGGCCTGAGCTATTTCTGGTATTTCAATTGTACTTAGATTTGGAGTGTGATATTTACATGACCTTTTCTTGGTGGAGCACTTTTCTATCAGCTGTCACTTCCTAAAGCTACAGAGCAGAGCTACACAAAACATGGTCATGTTTGAATATTTGGCAAGTTACTGTTGCTTGCAAGTGACTAAATCAAAAGGGAATGTAGCCTGCAGCACTATTTAATAACTCCACTCACTGCTTCAAGCCACACCAGGTTTTCCCTCAGCATCTTCTGTATGCAGACAATATTAAAAAGAAATTGCATTAGTTTTGTTCCTAAGAAATGGAATAGGAAGTGGGGAAAAATGCAAACGAGGCAATTATATATATTATTGTCTTCGAAAGCTGAAGTAAATGCCACAAATATCCACAGTAAATGAGAGAAATACGTCCTTAGGTGAATTGGGGTGTGTATGATTATGTTTAAAAAGTCATGAAAATATAAAATATGCTCAAAGTGTTGCTTATAAAGCGAGATCATCCAGGAGAGCTGGCCACTGCAAACTTGCTAAATATACACACGGATTCATCCATATATAGGAGCTGCTTCTTTTTTTGCCTCCTTGTTCTTGAACTTCACTAAGAGCTTTCAATTGCTCTGACATTTTCAGCAAAGGAAGTAATAGTTGTTGCTGAGCAGTATTCTGCAGGCAATTATCTTATCTGATTGTTGGAGCAATCCCCACTAGAAAGGAACCAATACGATCAAGTTAAATCATTACAGAAAGGCAAGAGAAACAGAGGGAGGAACAAATAGAGGGAAAAGGGGCTCATCTCATTAACGGGTGCCTGTGCTGCAGGGCTCAGAACAGCAGACAATGAGGTTACCCTGTAAGACAAAGCTGTGGAGCTGCCTCCTGTAGCTGTTGACAGGTCTGAATCCTCTCTTCCAGAGCCTTTTGTGGCTGTAGTGCGAGGCACCTGCAGAAAATGTGCCAAAACTAGGCAGGGAGCACTAGCTTTTCAATAAGCTGTCACCTCTCTCTCCCTTCACCCACCCCTCAAGTTCCCAGCAGGAGAGGGGAAGCCATACTGAAGAACTAGACTGGAAAACAGTCATGTGATGGGAAGAGGGGTCACATACAGACACTTTACAGTGACCAACTTTCTGAGCCTTGTATGGTTCAGCTTTTTGGGCAGTTCATAAAGAGCATTTATTGTTTTTTTTTGCTAGTACCAGTGCTTTTAAGCCAAAGACCTCTAAAAACTGCATCATGAGGATACACGTCACCAGATAAGTATTGCCAGCAAAACCTTTTTTTTAATGTTTATGTCTTCCCGATTCCAGTCTAGAAAGAAATACATGGATTTTATTTTTGTTAATTCATTGGTAAACAGTGATTTCAATACTGCCAAAATTAGCTGCTCGCTTGCTCTTTTGTATCAGACGTGAGAGCAAGCCAGGCTTCCTACATTGATTTTAAAACTTAGTATTGTGCTTTAAAAATCTTTGTTGAGAATTTCATGTTGTTTCAAAGGCTATGCATACTTTAAAAAAAATAGAATAAAGCACTTGTTTGTGTATACATGCACACACACAGACAGTAAGAACTTACATGATATAATCTATAAATCCCACGGCATTTACAAAGGAGAAGGTTTTGCCCATCCTGTGAGCAGACACTCCTGGTGTTTGGGGGCATATTCCTGTATATGTGTGTAACATTCTTTTTGCTTTCTCTGAGTGTACAAACCTTGTTACTGTCTGTGCGTCTTATTATCAGTGCTGAGGTCCTGGAGCCCCAGTCAGGGCCTAGCACAAGTACAAGATATTTTCTGTCTGAAAAGAAACTATACAGGTTAACAAGGCTTGCATGTGCGCTGTGGGGTAAAGGTATGTCCTGCTGAAGCCTTTTGGATACAACCATTTCTGTGTCTGTTGCAGAACGAGAGATTTGTGAGGCTTTTGTATGAAGATACAGTCTTCTGGTTTTCCCTGTCAGGTGATGCATGAAAGAAAGTGCAGTGCTTCTCCCTTCGTGCTGAGTTCAGGCTTGAGGAGGAGGGTTGACTTATTTAACAAACTGAACAACTAAATAGCCAGCAACTAAATACCAACCAGCTGCTCGCTCCACCCTTTGCTCCTGGTGGGGTGGGGAGGAGACTTGGAAACAAAAGGGTTGAGATAAGAACGGTTTAATAATTGAAATTAAGTAGAATATAATAATAGTAATAAAAATAGTAATGAAAAAAGAGGTGAAGGCAGTGAACAACAAACCCCAAGTGAAACAAGCGATACACAGTACAATTGCTCACCACCCACTGACTTATACCCAAACCCTTCCCCAGCAGTGACCAGTGACTGACTCCTGGTCAACTCCCCCCAGCTTTCACACTGCACATGATGTTCTGTGATCTGGAATATCCCTCTGGTCAGTTGGGGTCAGCTGTCCCTGCTGTGCTCCCTCCCAGCTTCTTGTGCACCTGCTCACTGGCAGATCACGGGAAACTGCAAAGTCCTTAACTTAGAGTGAGCACTGTGTAGTTGGCAACAACTAAAACATCAGTGTGTTAGCAGCATTATCCTCAAAATCAATCCAAAGCATGGCACTGTGCCAGCTACTAGGAAGAAAATGAGCTCTATCCCAGCCGAAATCAGGACAGATGCGTGGCCAAGTTTTGGGTTTGCTTGTTTTCCCCACAAAATGGCATGTACTTGGCTTGGAAACAGTCAGGGACTGGAACCTCTGGATAAGCCAATGTCTGAGAAAATGACAATACTGTTACATGTATTGCATTTTTCAAAATAAGAATAACCTTCCCTGACTGCAGAGCAAGACTGATGACTTGGGTTTTGGGTCAACATCTTCAGTACCTTAATCCCAAATCTTACATGGACTATTTTAATGTTTTATTACATCTGTGCTTTCTTTTAGAAGGCATAAGTGATAGTCCATGCAGCCACCGTGTACATAATGGAATGATTTCCTAACAAATGAAAAAATCTTCAGTGTAACTAAAGTATTGCTGGTAACATATGGTTGTTACAGATTGAGGGTGAAAATTCCAAAATCTGAGGTAATACAGCCTTTATCTGGCCTAAGGAGACAACACTAGTGAAATATTTTGTATCTTCTGTTGGAGGAATAAGGAGCTAATGGGTGCAAAGAAAATAAAAGTAGCCTGGATTGATTCATGTTTGTAGGGAGTAGACATAAAATACTGGAAGACTGGACACCTTTCCATGTCCTGTCCAGTTATTTATTGAGAAGTATTTTTGTATTAATTTAATTTTCTTTTGTCTCTTATCTTTAAAATCTGTCCCAGGATTTTGGGCAGGTATTAATAAATTATGGCAACTACTCTTCAGCTAGAGAACCTGCAGAAAAAATTGAGTACTAATAAACTGTTTCAATGCTGCATTTCTTCTGTATGAATAAGTCACTTTTCACAGATAAATTGCTGCTAGATGGGGACTTAATTAAAGCAGGTTGCTAAAATGCCTGAGTGGTATTTTTTGTAATCTTCTGTCAAAGGTAATGTGCAACAATTAAAGAAATGACAAGGAAAGAGTACAGTATTTTCTTAGATATTCATCCTTTTACGTTGCTGTAGCATTTGATGGCTGCAGCAAAGGGTTACAGGCTTACTGGGTCAGGTACCTATTCTTGGGTGTAGCTGTAACAGAAAAGAACAAAAATACATACAATGAATGCACTTGGAACAATCAGATGAATATGTGACTGTGTTTGTCTCTGTTCCAGTGTGGGTTATGCACGCTTTCCCTTTCAGATGTCCCCTTAGGCATGTTGCAGGTAAGATTGCATTTAGTTGTTTGTTCACTCACCAACACACTTCCCAAAAGGCAAGAGTTTGTGTCTGATTGTTTAAGACCTTGCTTCTGCTTTGAACATGCCTAGTTCTCTTGGAAAAACAGTCTCTACCTTCCCATCCCCCTTTAGAGAAAACAAGTGAACTATTCATGCAAAAAAAGTGTGTGTGTGGTTGGGAGAGTGGGGGCGGCGTGCAATGCCACCGACAAACCCTATTGAAATGCATTGGCTGTTCATTTACATTCACACTTTTTTTAATAAAAATGTTAACTAATGATGTTAAATGCTTTGCCAAAGGTCCTGGCAGGTCAGTTGCCGAAGTGCCATTTCTGCCTAATTAGGGCTCTTGTGGCAGCCCAGGGGCCTCCTGATGCAGTGGGTGACAAGCCGGGAGCTGACAGCTTCAATCGGCTCCAACAGGAAGGTTGGGCTGGTCATGTTTTCTAACTCAGCCAGGTGTTAGCTGAATGTAGGAGGGGTCTTGGCCAGACCTGAGCATTCGTTTGATCTTCCTTTATTTCACTTGCTCTATTTTGAGCTCTTCCCTTTGCCTGTCCCATCTTGTGTCAAGGTCAAGAATGAGCTTGACTAAATCAGTAATTTCATTTATATCTGAGAGATCATTAGCCATCCTTCTCCCTCCCTCCCCAAATAAACCTTAGGCACTGGTGCAGAAACAGCACAGGTTCCAGAAACCAGGCACTGGGCAGTCCAGATATGGAAAGGGAAAGGAATAAATGTACATCCTTCCTTAGATAATAGCTTTTCTGCTTTGTCGTTGCAAGACTGTTCCTTATTATTAATGCATATTAAATGCATTCATGTATTAAAAGCACCCTGAGTAACCCTCAAATACATGAAATATTTCCACAATCGCAATTAAAATCCTAGAACAATTATAACATTTTATTTCATCACTGCTGTTGAAAAAGTATTTTCTTAAAAATAGCAAGAAAAACAGAATAAATAGAGTTTTCCTTTGACCTCACGTGTTTCTTAGTAGCACATTGTCTATCTTCGTATGTGGCCACATGCTTTGGAGCAGTTGATCAGTTTTAGGCTTCTTGACAGCTGACAATTGTAAAATTGGATCATGAACATATTCAAGACCTGGCTTTTTTAAAATTTATGTCTTGGCTTGATAGCACTTTGACTTCAGCTGAGTCATGCTGGTTTATGTTAACGGAGAAAATAGTCCTTAAAACACAAGCACATTGCTGAGCATTGGATAAATAACTCAAGATTTCAAACTGCTTTACTTAGGAATTGCACAAAGCATTAGACTAGTCAAAGGTGAAATAATTTACTGGATGTTTTAATGTAAGGTAAATATAATTTCCAGAAGTTGTCTGGTTTATAGATCTTACAACAAAGATCTGTTCCTTCTCACTTTAAGCTGATGAATTTAACTGTTCCCTGTTTACATGAGAGTCACTGTGTGAAGGAACTGCTTTGGTCTCTGTGGAATGAAACCACTGCTGCAGTAAAAGGCAGCAGTTGGATAATAACAGACAACTGGTTAATAATACTTGATAATATTAAGGGCAGGAAACAATAAAGGAAATTATATCACTTGATAGCTGTAGCCATAATGTAATGATAGGGTGTGTAGGGTTTTTTTAAACAGGAAGACTATAATAGGAAACAGTTACATCCCTTTTTATTAATTATATTTAACACTTCCTTTTTTTATCTTTTTATTTATTTTATTTCCCCTTTTCTCTGATCCAAAAGAGAACTCAAAAGTAGTTCCTCTCTGGAGAAAACAAATACTCTTCTATTGTATTCAGCAAAATTGTAGCTGTGAAACAGTAGAAAATAGGAACTGACAGCTGAGAGGCAGTTATACGAGATCAAGATCAATTGAAGTGTAATTCCATTCCAATATTTTAATAAAAATCAGTTTTCAGTGAAGACAACTATTATTGCAGGAAGACATTCCAAATGCAGGACAGTTGCTGGCTAGGTGACAAACCACAGGGTAATTTCTAAAGTTGATCTTTTTTTTCTTTTGATAGGATTTTTTGGGGGGAAAGGTAGTTTTCCTTGTGTGATGAATGTGGCGCTTCTTCATTGATACTTGGAGTAAAACAGCAAGAAGAAGAATGCTTGCTGTTTCTATGTTACCAACTTCCTGCAGTCTAAAAGAATTTTAGCTTTGTTTCAATAATGTTTCACCTTCTTTTGATTGTTTTAGTAAAGTTGGTGATGATGACAGTGCACAGACGTTGTCAGAGGAGTCCAGTAGGGAGCATTATGGTTATGCAAATGTGCACTGGTAATACCAAAACACCAATTACCATCTTGATAATATGAACTCGTAATTTCCTGCACTCTGTCCTCTGTTTTCCTATGCAGTTTGACTTGGTGGCTACTGTCACAAAATCCGCAGATCTCAGCAGATTTCAGAAATGTGTCTATGTCTGAACAAGTAGGTGATTGGATTCTGTTGCATGCTGAAAAAAATTATTCACTGTGCATGTTACAACATACAAATCAGTTACTGAAAAAATGTACACACCAAACACTTTTCAACATTTTAAAGTGCAGTTCCTGGAAAGGTGGATCAGCAATGAGATGTGATTTAAATGATGAAAACAGTTATAAAATGCAGAAGACTGTGAAGGAGATGCTGTTTAGCTGCTTCATTTCTTTGTGACTAACTAGTTCATGTGTTCTCATTGTTCTGAGAAGTTCTTTCACTATTCTTATTGATTGCAGCAATATTTCCATCTCTCTTTTAAGGGATAAAGAATAAACCCCTTTCTTGCAGTGTTGTGTATATGAGTCTGAAAGAAAATGATGGCTGATTTACTCAGTCTGACCAACAGCAGGAAGAGAATACGTGCACAGATGGGAAGAATTCTGCTCCTGTGCAGAAATCTGCACTGCTCAGAGCCAATTGCTCCTGCTGCCACAAGGTAGATCTGAGTGTTGTTCAGAACTGGTACTTTAGACTACAGCTGGCTGTTAGGAGTAGTCATGACCTTGGAGATACAGTGTGTGTTAGCAGTCCTTCCTGATCTCACCGACTTGGAGGAAGGTAGTGCCAGTCACCTTCTTAATAGAGTCTTTTTAATTCTTTTGCAGTTTAAGGCAGGAACACACTGTGGGGCCTGACCAATGACCCATGAATCCAGTGAAGATTCACCCACTGACCTGCACTTAGCAGCGATTCAAGGCTTTAATGATTCTATATTTTTCCACTCTTTTCATGTTTCCAATCTTTTATTGCTATTTTCATATCAGATCAGTAGAATCCATCTGTTAAAGCTAAATACAGTGACATGAGGTCTGAAAAGGTCAGGAGCAGAACAGATTTCTTTCCTCCAGATGGAGGCTTTAGAACAACAGGGAATAATTACATATAAATGCAAGAATGGTCAGGTAACTGATCGGATTTTATCTGCCTGATCCTTGCATGATGCGAATAGAAGATCGACCTGTCCCTGAACTCTCTTGGCAGCTTCACGGAATGACTTAAACGAGATCAGCTAAAACGATTATACTGGATGGGTTTTAATGATTAGTCAAACCAATTTATCAGCTTGTTTCTCATTGGTACTTTCATTCCACCGCGATACACTGGCTGACTTTACAGAGCGGCTGCATCTTGTTGACAAAACAGTTTAAAATTTTGGTGGTACAGCTTTTGAGTTTATTTGATAAGTCACTTCATGAAATACCTACGCATGTGACATGGATGTTGTGATGTATCAGCAGTAGGCAGTCATTGAGTTAAGCTGCTGGAATTCTTTGCTTCTTAAGAATGATTTTTGGGCAATGTTAGGTTAAAATGTTAGAACACTAACACCAAAACAGGCTGAAGCCTTCCAAGCTCCCCAAAACATCCATTATAGTAAAGAAAGACTTAAATAGGGTAAATCTATTAAAAAAATCAGTCTAAATATTCCCACCATGATCTTGAGTATCTGGAAAGATGAGAATGAAAAACCTGGAGTGCTTTGTTGTGTTCATCTAAACTTTAGGGGGTCTGTTGAGGAAAGAGGATATTCCAGCTGAACATAATAGAGCAAATTCCAGAATGATTAGAGACTGTGATGTCTAATTAATTAGCTTTTGTGGTAGTTAATTAAGTGGTCAAGAGTAGTATATGAGGCAATAAAGTCTGCTTCTAGCATTTAGCAGAGCCAAAGGTTATTTATAGGGTACTGACAGTGATGTAATTCTGTTGTACTTGAATAGGAACGTGTTCATTAATCTGGATAAAAATTTGTGACGTTTTTAATCGTAAGAATAACACCTAAGCCCATGGAAAAATCTTGTAGTGACTACTTGGGCAAAATTACTATCTATAGACACATGTTCTAAATTATTCTCACAGATATTCATCCCTGGGATTTCAAATTCTACTTCATATCAGTAAAATGAGCAGGCAGAAAAAATTGCTCATAAGAACAAAGAAGATAATTCTCTGCTATTTTTAGTAGCTTCATGGGTTTTTATATCTATCCATCTATCTAGGAACCAAGTTTATCTTCTGTGATTTCTGAATCTGAAATTCTGGGTTTTTTTAAATGGTTCTCTGATGTTTAAAGTTGCTGAGACAGGAAGACTAGTGAATGTAAGAAAATATAGTATCTCCAGGACTTTTGTAAGGCTGCTTGGGATATCACGGTCAAATCCTTGAGATAAGTTTAGTTAGCAAGCTGAAAACACTGAATTTTGCTGATAAAAATGTAGGTGTCTCTGTTGACTATTCACCGTTGATTAGCTATCCCTCAGTTTTTATTTTTGTGTAATGACAGCTTGACCACTGCATGACTTACTGGAATTACCATCTTACTTGACATCAGGACTGGGTACAGATAAACAGTTCTGGCATCTAAATTCAGTCTCCCAGTGAATAAATGGAAAGAAAGAGATTCTGACTTAGGTGTCCTTCATCCTCAAACTTCCTGAGGACAGCCAGGTGAGATACCTAAGGCCCCTGCTGTCTCCGGAAGGTTCACTCACATGAACAACAACAGGTCACAGCAGTGTTTGAACCCATATGAACTGTTGCCAAGACACTCAGCACACACATGATGCTTTAGTGTTAGAGTGTTAAACAGGGCTGCACATCTGATGGCACACTTGGGTCCTGCAGGGACAGAGGATAGAGGCCTACAGGGAGAAAAAAACCCAGAAAGAAACGAGGTGGATGGAAAGAGCAAATCAGGTGTCCCTCATCCTAAAATGACTTGTATGGAATTGAGTAGGAGCTAATAGGTGACAGCAAACCTGTACCTGTTCCATGCAAACACTGTCCCAAATATGGACATTTTTTTCCCATTTGTCTGTCTAATACAGAAACTGCACAATGTTCCCTTTTCACTTATCTTTTTATTGAGACCTTCTGCAGTTTGTGGTAATAAATTTCTTTCTTCTTTTTCTATTATTCACACTTAGAGACTTGTACTGTGTCTCCAAACCTTTCTGATAGATTTCATAGAGAAGAAAATGGTTCAGGGGAAAAAAATCTTTGAATGCATTTTTTTGAAAAATATTAGGACTAAAGCTACCTTAAAACTCCCCGCAGGTTTAATGAGAGTGCCTGTGAAATTTTCTGGGTATGGAAGAGCAATTTGCTAAATAAAATCTCTGCAATCGTACCTTACTTGCTTATCTTTTTTATCTTAAACTTATGAATAAATGAAAAATTGATCTGTATGGTCACTGAAACATTAAATTGTCTTATCTGTCACTTGTTCAACATCAGCTTCTTGAAAGGGAAAACAACAATCACAATCAGTAGTTTCTCAGTGCCTAGAAGAAAATAGGAGCTATAAATGGACAGATGAATTATGTGCTTCCAGTGGTTTTCAAGGGAAGCATTTACTGAGGGAGAAAATTGTTTTAATCTTATAACCACTAAGGAGTGTAGAGTTTGTAAAAACATGGAACACCTACACATAAACTTAATTTTTTGTTGCATAGGAACATATACAAAGTAGCTTTCAACAAAAATGGCTGGGGAAACCAGCTCTTTCATTGTTGGGTATGCTATTTTATATCTTTAACAAATCTCTGTGAAGCATTCAGGGAAACATAAATACCGTGGGTTAGTTGAGTGTTCAACCTTTATAATATTGGGGAAAAAAACCCGTGAATCCTTTTCTAAAATGGAAATAAATATACAGTCATGTGGTGTGTGTATTTTCTTTCCTTATTTTGAAAGAATGGAGGAAATGAATAAGAGGAAGCTAGAAACCCCAAACAAAGAGCAGCCTCTCCATTCTTTTTATTTCCCTATCTTATGCTTATTTCCAGATTTTCCTAAGGATCCACTGAAGAAAATTACAGAGTTGCAAACCTGCTTGTAGGAGACATTCATCTCCTCTTTCTTTAATTAATTAGTCATGGTCATTAGAACCCCCTTTCCATCCTTTTTATTTTATTTTTTGTCCGTCTGTTTTACGTTCAATGGCAGAATGAAACTGAAGACATTTTGGGGAGAGAAAAGTCAGAAATATTTCAGGAATTAAATTGTTTATTGTCTCATGGATAAACTAAGTAAATAAAATCCAAACTAACATAGATTATCAGTTAATAAAGACAATGTATTATCTGAATCCTTTGTCATGATGAGAAGGAACTAAGAATCAGAATCTGAACCTTAAGCTGGTTTGTGACTGCAAATCTAGAAGCCAGGTTAGCTTAAATAGAGTCACCCTTTTTATCACCAATATAATGTACTGGCCAGTGTAATAATGAGATTTTCTTATGGCTGCCCTTTGTGCAGGTGTGGGAGAACTGCTCAACCTACTAGGAATACTGGGGGAAGAGGGGAGGGGGAGAAGACTGTTGAGGACTGCGAAGTGAGGTTGTTCCCTTGTTTCAGTTCCAGTGTGTGCAAAGCAGGGAACACAAGGGCAACCTGCTATTTAAAACACTGACTTCTGCACAAGGTGGCTTATGAGGTGTTTACAATAACATTTTCCTTTCCTTTCTAAGTGGAAGTACATTACTCAGATCTGAGTAATACATGGGAAATCCATGGGGGATGTAGATCCCATTCCTTCTTCCACTGATGTTAAAGTAGATGTGTAAGATCAACTATTGGCAGAGCTGTGAGCAAAACTTAGAAAAGGAGAAGTGAACTGGTGGGAACATTATTAGAAGAGGAGTTTTGTTCTAGAGAATCTAAGGTTTCCTAAGCTCTTCTTGCATGCAGGTTACAAGTTTAGATGTAGCCAAAATGCCAAGCGAGCTCCCATCTGCTTCTGCTTTATTTAGGCGAAGCTACATTGGTGGAGGTGCCTAAGACTTCACTAGTACAATCACTTTGAAAACAGAGTTCAGTTTCTTTAGGGTTAGTGAAATAACTATAGCAAAAGCCACTTATAGGTGGTGGTGGCACATGTTAAGGGTATTTGTGTTGGTTCCAAAGAAGCAAGTGGAATATTATGGGGGAAATGTGGCAAATAATGTCAAGGAGTTATGGTAACAGGAAAGCTCATGATAACTGGGGATTCAGACTTTGTCTGGAATTTGGAAATCCACTTTAGTACAGCAGTGAGTGTCCCCACCTCTCACATGGGAGACTAGGGTTCGATTCCTGCCAGGGAGGCAGTGGTGCCGTTTAAGAGCTGGACTCAATGATCCTTGTGGGTCCCTTCCAACTCAGAACATTCTGTGATTCTGACAGCTAAATTCTGACATCAGGCCTGAAAAAGAAGTCTCAGGAATAAACAAGATTTATGTTAACATGCCTGAATTAAATACGTGGAAGAATCTAGAAAATTGAAGTTTGTAAATAGCTGCAGCCTTGAGGCTTTTAGTGTGTCAGTCACTGGCCTTCTCTGCTGGGAGCAGCTAAAATGTTTACAGTGCTTTTTTGGGGGTGGGTGACATTTAAAACCTCAGCAATGAAATGGTTGCCTTTTTCATTCTAAGTAACTGCATATAAACATGTACTTATGAAATGTAATTTTTGATTGCCTCAAAGAGAGACTCATAAGTAGGCATAAATCAGTTCACAAGTGTTACTTTCACCATAAGTGCTTCTTTATTGCCTTTATATTCTGTAGATCAAGACATCCAGTAAAATCAGAATTCATGTTGTTGTCTCTATGTCTCCAATAGCTGACCAATAATAGCATAAGGATAAAGGCAGGATTAGCAAAAGGTTTCTCATGGAAGTAGCAGCCAAATCTCTGAGTTATCATCATGTCTCTTTCCCTTGCAGAAACTTCATGAGAAAGCTAAGTGTATGAATAGAGACTTCTGCTCTTCAGACATGAGATTCCATGTGCTAGTGCACAGATTTCTGTGCAAGGTTAGGTGATAAGCATATGTGCAGTCATTAGAGAGCTGGATTCTGCAGCACACAGCCTTAAGAGGGGAGCACTCCTTCTAGCAGGGCTCCTGTCAGCACTAGGTCCTGCTAAAGAGCACATTCCCCAGCTGCACTGCCAGGACTGTGACCTTTCTTTTGCTCCTTGACCCACACATCAGATGCAGCTGGTCAGATAATCACAGAGCAGACTGACCACCTGCATCTCATGTGTGGGATCCAAAAGTGAGAGAGAAGCCGTGGTCCTGCCATGCAGAATTGTGCAATGCTGGCAGTGACAGAGTGTGATACAAAAGAATGAGTCAGTGCATGAGACTTGACAGGTCTGCTTTATGGCACAGCTGGGGATTCACCAGATCCCACAGCACAGGGAGTGGGAAGGGAAGTGCTCTGTGTGCTGCCAGTTCCCCCTCTTTGCAGAACAATCCTTAGAAGTCTGTTTCTGTGTGCACAACTTACCAGCCTACCTAATGAGATTTGCACCATGAACACTACAGCTAGGTTTGTCTTAGAGATAGTGTGGAAAGCACTTTAGCCTAAGAAAACACGATTTTTCGCCTCCTCCCCATTTATTTCATAGAGAGTTCTTGTTAAGTGTTCAGGTTTTGAGTCAATGTTATCAAAGCTCCATGTTTTGACAGGTTCTCTCCTGTGTGTGTGTATATGGAAAGGTTCTTCATGTACGTCCTAAGTTGAGAGATATAATTTGAACAGAGAAAATTATGGCTCATAAAGTGCTCTTGTTAGGTGACATGACTACGCTTAGTCCACTGCAGGACAGCCTACACAGAAAAATGCATATTTCCATACAAATTACAGTATACTGCAGCCAAGAGATCAATTAGAATGTCTGCGACCAAGAACTCTCAAGTGTCTCCATTCACTCTGCCATTCAAACGAGGCAGAAATGCGTTCAATTGGTGTAAAGAATTTGAACTCTTTCAGGGAATGTGTAGAGACTGCCGCAAAGTGGCATTCCCTGCGGGGTGGGACTTGCAGATTCTGTGAGATCCAGCAGAGAATTCTAAGGGTTCTGTAACCTAACATTTTGTCTCCTGTTGAGAGTAAAATTGCAGAACCTGCTGAATACTGTGGAAAGAATGAGGATTTTTCATTGGTCAAATAAAACCGACTATGCCAGTTCTCTTGTGTGTACAGGGGCCAACTTGGTCATCTTAAATCTATGCTATATTTCATTTCAAAGGAACTCAACGGATTTTGCAAACTTTGTTGCAGATACAGCACCAGCATATCTGGTGTTGAAATGCAGGTCTTCTGGAATGGAACGTCACAGGAATAAAAGGTCATAACGTGTTTAACTGTGCAAATGTTCACAGATCAGGAAATTCAGGTTTAAAAAACTTTGAAAAAGTCGATGTTTTTATTTTCAGGGCAGTAGAGTATATTGCTTCATTTTTTGATAAATGCCTCAAAATATTCATTTGAGCAGAAGTTATGAAAAACTGTGTGCCTACCTTTCACCAAACTGAACTAAGATCCGTCCCTTTGACTGGAACTGTAAAGATCAATTCTTACTCAAGCCAATGAAAAATTTCCTGTTGACTACAGTCAGGAGTCAGTAATACAGCAACAGAATGCCTCACACCTCTCTCAGCTTTCACTCAATAAAAGTCCTTACCAAATTAAGTCATTAAAATGTAATAGAATTTAAAACCTAAAAATATCTATAACAATTCCTTCTGCATAATATAGAAGTTGATAATATTATAAATAGTCTATCCTTTAAATAGTGCTACATTCATATACATTATAAATTTTTTTAAGTATACAATTCCTATAGTATTTTTTAAAGTTTAATCACTGAGTAATTTTAAATATATTTGCCATGTTTTAAGCAACAATGGTCCTCCCAACAGTTTGTAAAACTTTTTTTCCAAGGCTAGCCTCTTCCATTTAAAAATATTCTTTAGCTCTAGGAATATGTTAAACTTAAAAGGGAACTTTTATTCAGAGTCAGGATTTCTTTCCTTCATGATTTTTTAGGGTTTCTGCAGGCAGAGGACTGATAAAGTAAGTCTCACAAATTGTTGAGATGGGCAGAGTTTGCAGATTTTTCCTTTGGAACTCAGAGATCCAAATTATCTGCTAAGCTTTTCATGTTGGTTTCTGTCTCAAAAGTTTCATAATATTTTAGGATGCCTCTTTTTGCACATTCTGGTATTTGTTTACAAAAGAGCTATTCTTAATGATTGCATGACCTGCTGGGTGTCCAATTTTGAACCATCTTTTTTATGAAAGGACATGTGAACTCTTTTCTGGTAGGAACTGGCTCAGGTTCAATATTAAATATGGGATTGCAGCGAGCTCAGCCTAAAATTCTCAGAAGCAATTGGCATTTAGCAGCTCAGACAGCTGACTAGGGTCAAAATCTTCACTTTTCACTCCAGACCTTCCACGCTGCAACCCCCCCTCAAAATCTTAGGAGAGCTGTGGGATGACTTTGTTGGAGGAGGGCAGTCTGTGATGTAGGAGCAGGCTGCAGGCAGAGAGCTCCCAGGGAGCACAGAGACCCAAGTGGGAAGCCATCCCCCAGATGGGGTGCAGTGAGCACCAGGATTTACCAAGGGGGTGGGGAATGCAGGGTTAACTGTGCTCACCTGGCGCCTGTCACATGGATGTGGCTCAAGCGCTGCTGATTTCAGGCTGTTCAGTGCCCTGGATCTTGGCCATCCCCTCCCCTCTGCAGTCTGGAGCCTGGTCACCATTCAAAGCAACAGGACGCCCTCCTCTGGACTGTGTCCTTCGCACACAAAATGGAACAGAAACATCGAAACAAGGCAGGTCGGCAGGAGGGGGGTCTCTGTGAAAGACTTCTTTATTAACTGTATGTGTTACAGTGTATGGCATAACTTACTGAACAACCTGTGGGATATTCCAGTGTGTCTGTCATCCCAGTATGGCAGCCTAGGGCCACGCTATTAAAAAAGGGAAGCAGAATACATAAAAGTAATATAAATGTGTATGTTTAAATATGCATAAATGTAGGCACATAAATGAATTTTACAACTTTGAAGTGCCAGAAGCAAAGCAAATTTGATTTTTTTAATTAACTTTAGGTCAGAAAAACGCTTGTTAATAAATTCCAGGATTTAATGTAATTGTGCTCGTGATTGATTCAGGAAGACCTTTTTCTATGGACATGCAATAACAAATACCTCGTATGAGCCATGAATGCTAAACACCTGGTATGAGCTTTGAATGGTATCTTCTTCAAGCGAGTTGTTAATTTAACAAGAACCACTGAGTGTCCCTTAGAAGTGCTGATGCAGTCCTTGTGAATAAAAATACTGACTTTTGAAGTAAGCTATTCCTTGTTCCCTATGAGTGACCACCTGTGCCAGCCTACCCTCTCAAAGTCAAATTCTTAAAAAGCATCACACCAGTCTGATACAGAACACCAGCAGCGTTCCTCAGGGACTGTTCCTCCGTTCTGTTCCAAATAGTCATTAACATTCTGGATTGTAGGGGTGGAATGCACCATGAGCAAATTTGCCAATACCAAACTGGGAGGTGCTGTTGACTTTTCTGAGGGACAAGACGCTTTGAAGAGGGATCTTGAGAAAGTGGAGCATTGGGCAGTGATTGATGGCATGATATTTAAGAAGCCCAACAACTGGATTCTGCACTGAGGATGAAGTAATGCCAGGCACAAATATGAATTGGGTGAGGAGCTGCTGGGGAACAGCCCTGCAGGGAGGGCTCGGGGAGTGCTGGTTCAATACGAGCTGCAGCAGCCTCAATGTAAGTCAGCAGTGTGCCCTGACAGCTCAGAGGGCAAACACCACCCTGGGAACCATCAAACACAGCCCAACCAGCCAGTCAAAAGATTAGCTATTAAAACAGGATTGCAGGGAAGAACAAGGAACAGTGAATTCTTTCTCCCACCTATGTATAACTGGATTAGCCAGGACCTTGCATGAGTGTTTCAGAGAGAGGAAATGACTGGCCCCAAGTGAATGTTACACTCATGATAATCAATATAATCCTTTTTTCTTCTGTTGTGGAGAAGATAAGGCATGGTTTCACTGTTCTGTATCTTGGAAGATCAATCAGTAGATGCACTAAGAAAAGTTTCTTTCCACTACTTCCCTGTAAATTTCAGATTCTGAAGAGTTTCCCTTCAGGTTGGTCCCTTGGGATTTATAACAGCAAGTTATTAGAAGACAAAGGATTGAGGAAATGATTAGACAGCCATTTGCTCTCTCAATTCAGAGAAGCAACTGAATAGGAGATGTTATGTGCATATACACACATACATATAAAAAAAATCTAATATATTTATTCTAAGAAACCACTCATCTTGTTTTAATTGAAGGATATAGAAGGATTGCAGTGGTCTGCATCAGAAACAGTCTACTATTAAAGTAAAGCAAATGAAATGCTGTTTGTTTTGAATAATGTTATTGAACATTTTTAATTACACATTCTAATCTGAAGAGGGAATCAAATTATTTGTTTCCTGTAAAAAAACCCCCACCACCAACTGTCAATAAATACCCTGAAAGCATAAAGTACATTATTAGTATAATAGAAATTAAAGCTGTGAAATGTCTGTGAGAACATCCCAGGACCATTCCATCGGTTGCCGTTGATACCCTGAAGCACACGGTGGCAGTGTTTTGTTGGATAAAGACCAGGACTCTCCTAAACTTGTCTGAGAACCAACTTCACAGATTATACATACTTTTACCTAGGTTTCCAGAAACTTTTATCGTCCAGACTCATCGAATCCCGAGTTTAGCACAAGGAGGATTTTCCCCAAGGATCTGGTTAAATATATCCACAAAGAAGCTCCTTGAAAAACAACGGAAGGTTCTTTCTAATAAATCTGGAGCATGAGCGTGACTTGAAGAAGTGACAGGTTCTTCTGTGTTTCAGACACCATGACCTTGTGAACAGCAGATCATCTTTAGATGCTGAATGTAACTCCATGCTTCCACTCCTGCTGAAGCCAGTATTAAAACCATTGCAGTAATTAGTGAGAATTGTATTAGCCTTATACTTAGGGACAGCAAAGAAAGATCACTCTTTGAATGTGTTCTGTAAGAAGCACCACAGAACTGACTTTGAAGGGTCACTTGCAAAAGTCTGGGTAAATGTGTGAGCCCCCCTTCAAAAGTTGGACACTGTTTTCATCAGTGGCTGATGCCTCTCTTGAGGTGGAGAAAGAGGCAGCAATTAACTCACTGACAGATAAGGAGAAGTGGAGTGTCTGAGTGCTTGGAGTCCCATCTTTCCTCAGTGTCAATTAGTGGCAACTGCTAAACTGAGTGCTTCTTGGAAGCTGAGACTTTGTACGTGACCTTTTGCCTTGGTCATTAACTGCCATGTCAAACACTCTCTGCATTGGTTTTGGCTGTTCCTATAAAGCAAAAGAAAAAAAAGAAAAAAAGGAGTGGAGTAGAAGGATACTGCAAAATTTCACTGTCTAATTTACTTATTTTGTCTAAGATATTAATATCCAGAATCCACAGCATAGTTTTAAAACAAATGCAAAACAAATTAAGCAAAATGTGTGACAGGGTTTTCAAAGGCAGACAGCCCATCCCACTCTCCTCTCACATTTGTTGAAATTTAACTTTCTTCCAATGTGTAATGGAGTGTCACAGTGTGGTTTGATAGTTCAGTTCTGCTCGATTAGGGGCAAAACAAACTTCAGAATTAGGACTCCTTCCCCTCTCCTGAACAGTTCTCAATGGAGAACTGTTGTAGCCCAGGGCCTGTTGAATCTTAGCTGCTACACAGATTGGTGAGCGGGGCTGTTCTGAGGAAACCAAACTAGTTAATTTGTCTGAGATTTTAAAGGTGGGTAAAATGTTTGAGCTTTATGTTCTATTGGGTTTTGTAGCCTAGCTTTCTTTGGGAGCCATAGAAAAATCCCAGCTTTGTGGTTTTACAGACAGTTATGCAGCCACAGACATGAGTCAAAGAACTTGCACAGGTGCAGTCAATATTAGCTGTATGTGAAATATCTTCCAGTGAACACTGAGTGCTGGTTTCCAGCCAGTGGGACATCAGCTGTGCAGCAGAGCAGGTCAGAAAGTCCAAGAGCTGCCTGGGCCATGCCTTTCCTTGAGAGTGCCTTGGGGACAGGCTGCAGCCTGGGTGGGCAGCTGACAGCAGCCACCCACCTATCTCCAAATTATTTTCTAGGTGACATCATCTGTTTGTAATACCAGATTTACAATTTTAAAATAATTTCTGGTATTTAGTGTAAACATTGCTTTTCATCCTTTCATCCTGTTACATTTTTTTTTAACAGCAAAAAATGATCTCCCGCTTCTGTGGGTCTGATTCCATACTCCTCAGATTCATGTCAAAGGTTGGGTAACACTGGTTACACCCATGTTAGTTAGCTGCTGCCTTCTGAAGGTAATTAAATATGTACTACCCAAGGATCTTAATAATTTTCACTCTTCCTTGAATGCCCTCCAATTTCCCATTAGGCTTTGTAACAGTCACAAAAATTAATAACAAAGACTTAATCCTGTTTCTCAATTTCCAAGTTATCTTAATGTAGCTCAAGACAAAGCATGGCCATCACAAAGAGAACAGCGGGTCCAGCAAGAGATTAAAAGAGCAGCGTCTGAATAAGATGTGAACTTTAAAAAATAACCAAACAAAAAAATCTCCAACAGATGGGCCACTAAGAACTTATTAAAGGAGCCATGCAGAGAAAACACCAGTGCTGATGTGTTTTGTAGCATCAAAATTCCATTAAGACTTTTCAACAAGCTAAATTGGGCGATAGTTAATAAGAAATGCAATAGCACGAAATACAGGCATGTAGAATTCAAAAATACAACAGCACAAAATATCTGTGCTGAACGTAAGGACAAGGTATATTTAACTGATGATGCCAGTAATGATATTTTAGCAGAGATTTTCCAAAACAAGGTGAGAATTTGAGGCTCATCTGTCCATAGGCTTCTGAAAATCTCTTCTATATGAAAAAATCAACAAGGGACTTTTGATGTAGGTCTTAAATGATGGGGGGTTTATGCACATATTTATGTGTTAGATATGGGAGATCTTTTGGGTCAGTTTAGGAAAGGTCATATTTTTCCCACTGATGTGCAGCTGGAAGCTACTTACTTACTGCAGTTATTGGACAACTCTTTGCTCATTGATTCTGACTGGTCAGAGTTTGCAGCTGGTAAAAGAGGTGAACACCTTTCTGGTGCAGTTCTGAGCTGACACTAGTGTGCTAACCAGCAAGGTGAATAGTTTCAGTGACATGATGTAGCTGTGTCCTATTCTTTAAATCCTCAAGGTCCTAGAAACTACCAGAGTGTGTAATTAGAACATCAGATTTGAATTACATATTATCAGAAGCAAAGGAAACAGTGAAGATTTAGCAGAAGAAAAAATGTACATGATTAAATAAAAACTGCATGTCACAAAGTAGCAATTCTATATTTCGTGGTAGCACTTCAACTTAAATTTCTACAATATTTTTCCTTCTAGGACTTCTGACTTCTTCAACATGTTTGTACGGCTAAACCTAATTGCAGTCTCCTGACACAGTTGCAACAGAGCTGTTGTACAATATTGAAAACAGAAGAAAAGTTGAAAAATTATAGTAAAAGCTATGTGGTCTTAAATGAGAACTTTAAGCTAGTCAATAAAATACAGAAATGAAGGTATCAGGCCAGACATCCATCTGTGAGATTGCTGCCCCTGAATCCCAGATATTTGTGGTTCACACGGCACATTTTCAGCTGCTGCAACAGACCTGTTAGGCAAAGGGTGGAAACTCAGTGTTATTTGCTTGGGCCTGAGTAAAGATGACTCCTAACTGCACAAAAGTACTTCCAGAAATACTTCGGACATCCTCAAGAAACAAGAACATTACTAGAATCATCCTTGATTTTGTTTACACACGTGAGCCTCTTCTTGTGCTAACTGGTTATTGGCTGCAAAGTGTGACTGTGTTGTACCTGCAGATGATTATGTCAGGAGTTTACTTGCCACCTTCTCTTTGGGAATGTTCTGTTTCAACATTTGATATTTTTTAAGCATGTCTTTTCTTCTAGTATTACATAGCATGTCCATAACTGTTCAGGATTCCTTCTGATTAAAGGCAGATTGTTGGAATTAAGGTTCTTTTTTCTGCCGTTGAAAACTTCTTGGTCAATACAATCAGGCAGAGCTGTCCATCAACAAGAGAATTGTCCTAAGTTGGCTGTCTTCTATATTCAATCCAAATCTTAAAATTTTCTTATATAAGGAAAATATCTCTAAATCATTCATACAAAGCACTTTGAGCCCTATTGGATTTTTATCCACCTTATATAACAGTATGAACCAAATACAGTACTCCAGATGAGAGCATTACATTGCACATATTTTCTGAGATACGATTTTTTAATTCTGTTCCCCTGCACTTACTGACTTTTGTTTATCTCTCAATAGCTGGTATATGGAGTATTTGCCAATGACAGCCAGCTTTTATGTTGGCTGCATTTGGATTTTAGCAGTATCTTCAGGATATTCAATTACTTTTGCCTTGCATTTGTTTTCCCTGTGCAGCATTGGGACATTTTTGCTAATCTAAAATGTAATCTTTCCGCATTACCAGTGTCTGATCTTAGATACACATCACCTTTCACAGTGCTGTCGGTCTACTGTAAGATTGGGAATAGAACAATGAGCTGGGTTCATATTTACACTGTTGGAATTGTAAGCAGAACTTGATTGATTTCCTCCCCGAAGTTAAGCTTGCATATCCACTTGGCTGAAGGAAAAAGGTCAAGCCAAAGGGCATAAAAAATAATCAGCTGGAACAGTGTCATTAGCTATCCAGCTTGTGTGTTTCTGGAGCTCTTGTCATAACACTTTTTTTGGTATGTTGTATGCACGGAGATGCCCCAAAGCAGATACAGTAAGAATAACACTGAAAAGGCATGAATACTTTTGTCAGTGATTGAATGCTTGTAGGTTTTGTAGAGAGCACTAAATGAAACCTCCAGGCTACTATATTTATGCCTGAGAAGAAAAGGTAAGCTAAGGATACAAATTTATTGTAAAATTCAGGCCTTGGGACAAGGAGGGCTTGGTCTCTGAGCAGTGTGGCATATTTTGTTGCTTTTTAGAAATGCAGAGGTATGATACCAGATTTTTGTTTGCATTTGGGTTTTGTGCACGGTTTTGTTTCTGTTTTTAAGATGTGTTCACTTCATCACCAGTGTGTTGGCAATTGTAGTTTTGGTTCTATGTCTGGGTGTGGAGGGGTAAGTCAAAGTGATGTTTATCCAAAAATGCTACTGGACAAAAATGCATGTGAGCTCAATATGATTGTTTTGTAAGGAGTTGGTTTCCATTTTTTCCCTGCCTATGTTTAATGTCCATTGGATTTAAAGAGGGTCATGCAAGGTTGTTGAGGGACAAAGCAAGCACTGCACAAGCAAAATAGATAGTGAGAGTGGATTTCTGAAGATGATATTGTGCCGTTATGAAGATGTCCTTGGCCATTCCAGAATGCTTAGATAGCAACTGCTGCCAGGAATGCTTTTATCTTCTATGTTTGCCCGAGAGTCTGCAGACTTTCCTTTCAGAGGTTGGCCTTGCACAGTTTTCTGTGCCCCATCACCTCCTGAGCAGATTAGTGTAGTACATGGAATCTTCAGTAACACACTACAATCTTCGAAGACTTTGGCTGCCGTGGAAAGTGGTTGCTGCCTTATTGAAAGAGGATGATTCAAGTGTTCGAACTCCTGAAGAATTCGGATCCGGCATGAATTTGAAGTCATCTGTCTGGATGACTTCTAACTACAGAAGCTGATGTACCAATAAGAGTACAGGCTTATTGCCTCATGTCCCTCCCCTCCCTACTTTAAGCCTTGAGGGAGTTGGATACAAGGAGTTAGGGAACTTTGAGCCAATGGGCATGTGTTAACTTGCATGTTTAGTACCTTTTGAGCTTTTGATTAGAGTGTAATATTTTTTTTTTTCTCATAGATTTTCCTGAAAAAATGGTTTCAGTAGGAAGGAGCAAGAAAATTCTACTGGGGACATTCTGCAGAGAATTTAATGTGGGCCTTTGTGGCAGGGTTTTGTAGGGTTGGATGTTAGTGGGGGTGGTATGGCTGCTGGTTTGTGGAGATGGCTGTCAGGCAAACATGCATGAAGTTGTGGTCAACCTTTATGTCTTTTACTGTGAAAGTACCTGCCTTAGCTCCCCCTTGGTTATTTTAAACACAAATCCATATATCAGCTTTGCATCGTAAGTCTATTTAAATTAGGTATATAAATCAAATCTGGTACTTGTGCAGCACTGGAGTGTATATTTCAGATTATGTTACAGTGCAGAACTGAGCAGCAGTGGCAGCCTGGGAAGCAGTTACCTGAAACAAAAATACTGGGTAGGTGCATCCCTCAATAGGTTCATACCACTACATCTCTTTTCTTGTTCAGGGTGGGTGTCTCACATTGACACTAATAAACCCTTCTAAATTCTCAGTAGATTTTGCATTTTAGAGGGAGTTTAGGAGCTCTTTCCCATAAAGATTTAAAATTTTAAATGCTTCCAGGCTTTTTTCTTTTCTTGACAAGTGACATTACTCACATGAAGATATTTTAAAGATATTTTTCATCTTGCTGTGATGAAAAGAAATTCATCTGGCTTAGGCCTAGACCTTTAAAGATATTTGAACACTTCAGTCCTCAGGACTGCCTGTCTCTAATGAGCTTTGTAGCTAAATTGAGTGCTCAGTTCCAGGATTCCCTCAAGCAATTAAAAGGGAAGAGATGGGTAACTCAGAGCAGCCCCATATAAGCCAGCCATGTAGAGAGAAAATCTTACTAGCCAAGACAGGAACAGAAAGAACTACAAAGAGCCTAAGATGGTCTTTGAGCAATCAGACACTTCCATGTGGATCCCTAAACATGGTGGGTGGTTTTTTTCTAGAATGAAGGATATATCTAAATCATCACCATGAGTGTGTGAACAAGAGACAGAGGAAGTGTTAGATATGGCTGCAGAATGCTTGTATGATTTGGAAAGATCCTGAATTTCCACATCTTGATTGCAAGAGCAAGTCTGCTTGTTAGAACACCAGAGCACCTGTTTGAAAGCAGGCACCTCCCTCTCTTCCACTCCATACATCTGTACAGCTAATCGCCTTTTGGTTCAGGTGTACTCAAAGCATCTAAAAAGACCAGAAAGCACTGGCAGTCAAAACACAGGAAGTCATACTTTCAAAATGCTGCTTCCTGAGGCATCAGCTGGAGCTGGAACTGCAGAGAGTTTATTAGCTGTGAGAGAGTACCAGCATCTGCCAGCTGGCACTAACTCAGGTACACACAGACCTAGAAATACGTTACAGTAGGGCTTTGGTAAAGCAGTGGACCCTGACTGGTGAACAAGGGAACCCAGAAAGAGACAAGTCCATCACTCTTATCTAGTGTTCCTTCTCAGCTCTACAGGTTGGGAAGGGCCATTCATGTATAAAGAAGAGCCTGTAATGAGGATATTTAACAGTGGATTGAAAGGAATGATGATTGAAATTACTGATCTAAAATTGTATTTTTGTCTATAAACTTTACCACATTGTTAGGAAATTATAATAACCACACAAAACACACAACACACAAGAGGATTTGAAATGTAAGTGCAACTGCTTCCTCTCTTTGTCTGTGGTAACTGTGATAACTGTGTCTAGTCACTCAAAGTCCTTGACATTTCAAATGCCTATAGGAAGACACAGTTTTAAGAGAACTATCTCAAGGCAAACATAATTTTCTTTCCAGAAATCCTGCTCTCAGACTATAAAACCTTGCAAACACGTGGGTACACAGAATCATCTATTACAGGGGAATACACTTGTGCCAGTAAAGTTGTCAAAAGACCTAAAAATGGAGAAGACTTTACAGGTGGCTTTGAAAAGCAATTTTCCAATTATCTCCTGTGATTTTCACTAAGGATTAGGTGCCTCTGAATTTGAAAATCAAGACAGGCATTAAATTCTCTTTCTGATCTTCAACAGCTGCATCTCAGAGCAAGCAGCAGTCAGTCAGGGTGTTTTTAAATCTAAATTTAACCATTCAGAATTAGTGAGTGCTTCTGAACTATTGTTGTCCCCACCTTAAGTCTTGAGGGGTATAGAACCCTCACAATTCCCATGCAGTGCTACGGAAAATGAGTTATGGATGCCTGTGAAAAACTGGCTTTGTAACTCCTTGCTTAAGTTACCTCAAGTGCAAAATTGAGATGATGAGGGTTAAGTGTATTGCTTTTGTATGGATTAGATAATCCAACAGTGAAAAGTTTGAAGAAGGAAGGGTGACTATAAATAGTTATTCATGGCAATGTTGGGATTGTTTACATGTCCATTGTCTGCATGGTCTGTTTATAACTGGGAATACAATTTTAAATTGATGTCATTCCAAGCCCATTTATCTGCAGAAAATGCCTCTCAGATCTTGCATCAGTGGACAGAAAAATGTGTTTGATACAAGCACCCTATTTTGCCTGTAGCTATATGCATTATTTCATGTCTTATTAACATAATCTGTCTACAGTGAAGTTTATAGCCCTTGACAGATGGCACCTCGGGTGAGAAAAAGGACGACAGAGAAAATTTACAAAGTCAGTCCTTCTGAATCTGTTCTTGGGCAGCTTGACACCAAAGGCCATAAACATAGTCTGGAATCTGAAACCTTTTCTGCAATGACCTTGTTTTTGAAAATACTATTCTTATCTCCTCGTGCTTATTTTTTTCTCAGCCATCATTCCCTGCTGTAAATTCCTCACCATGTGCTCCTTCTGTCTCTTGAGCAGTACCTTCATATTTCTCTTTTTGTTTACTATTTTTTACATTTTCGTTTAAGTCATGCAATCTGAAAACCTGCTTTAGGCTAGTACCCAAATTATGTTAGTGAAGCATTTGATTTGATGTAGACTTGTTGTCTCTGCTTGTTTCTTTTCCATTTCTTTGGAAGAAGGCTGTTCCAGGAGGAGGACTGCTCCTGCACTGAGCACTTTATTATTATAATTTAATGGTGGTAGTTTTGTACAGTTACATTTAAAATAGCCCATTCTTTATATTAGTAAAAGAAGGCCACTATTTTCTAAATAACAGAGCAGTCGTATGCAACTTTAAGGCAAAAGATTGACAACACAACTCAGCCAAAAATACAGTCCTTTGGAAGACAGATGTCAAATACACTTGAAGAGTATTTTCACACATATTTCACTATTTATAAACATTGTCAAGCATTTCTTTCCATAAGAAATGTTATGCTGCCATCCTGAACAAACAAAATGAATTTTCCTGTGGTGATGATTTTTTTACTGTGCTTTCACCCTGCCCACATGACACAAATTTTCTGCTGAACCGATTTAAAGAAGCCCCTACATTTACTTTCCTTGCCCTGTTTCAAAGCCAGGAGACCTTGGATGGACAAGGATCATCTGAGGTGTGAACACATTAATCTCAGTGCCTTTGCTCTGTTTGGGTTTTCGAATGTCCTTGCCGAGATATGCTGGTGTTACAAGATCCTGAAAGCATTCCAGTCTCCTTTTCAGCACGTTCCTTCTTCCTTTCTTTTTTTTTTTTTTAAATCCAAACTTCTTTTGTGAGCAGCCTTCTTAAACCATCTGAATCCAAATTCTGTGACAGTCATTGTAGTGATGTAGACAAACAGTTTCTGTGACACAGAAGGGGTGAGTGAAGTGCTGGCTGAAGAATATCTATATTACAAACACTGGCATATGTGACATGTTGTATTACACAGTTCCTGGGCACCAAGGCAGCTATCACCCACCTCACTGCTTCGGCACCTGATTTAAAATTATTAAAAGCAAAGGGAGATCTGATGAGATATTTCATTGCAACTGAT
>WEKX01020279.1:444086-472078 GCA_013390025.1 Pitta sordida
CCCCGGTCCCCCCCCACCCGCATCCGCGGGTCGGGGTCTCCCTTTCCCAGCCAAGGCCCGGGAGAGAAAGGGGAGGGCTTGGAGAGGAGCTCGGGGGCTGCTGTACGCTCAGAGGCAGCACCCCGTCATAGCGAGAATCCTGATGCCCTGGAAGAGAAAGACCTGGCGGGTGGGTGGGAGAGACGGCGCTGCCTGGGCTGCGCGCCTGAGCATCCCGGCGAGGTGTAGGGTGGGGGAAACCCCGAGCCGGTGCCGTTCCACCGCGTTCAAGGGTTCCCGTGACTCTGATTTTGCAAACTTTGACAGGAGCTCAGCTGAGTCTCGTTTTGCCTGAAACAAGGATTCTGTGGGTTTGGTCCGTTTGTGGTTACGCTGTGCCTGATAAATACAACACAGCCCTTGCAGGACAGGGGTGGTCTCTCCTTGTGTGGGAAGGGAGCTGGGGGAGGGAAGAGGGTTCCTAGGATACAAATGGTATGGGTGAATAACCCTAAGGGAAATGCAGACTCAGCCTGATTTCATTGGAGCTCTCCATCCCTTCCTCCTCACTTTGTGCTGCAGAGGTCTGACACAACTGGAATGATGAGCCAGAGGTGCTGGTATGGGGAAACTTAAGCTGTTGAGTTTGATCATAATAGTCTTTGGGGAACATTGTGACCCGAAGCTTAATTTTAGTGCAAGTGGAATAAAATATCCATTAAAAACCACCAACCAATAAACAATACTTAGAAACTAGTTGAATCTCCAAGATGACATGCTCTGCTGGATTTTCTCATCCCCTCCCCCCCTCAGCTCCCCATCTGTGTGTTCTCTCCTTGCTTCTGAAATAAAGTTTCTGATATCTGGTTTGAAATAATCTGCTATAATTTTCCAGCATGCAGCTGACAAAGGGAAGAACAGATTGACAGATTCATTTGTCTTTCAGATGACAGGGTATCGTGTGTTTTGTTTTCTGCCAAGTTGCAAGGTTAGTGCAATCCAATACTGAAATAAAGTAATTGGTGACATAGGAAAAATCTGTGCAGGGGGGATTTTGTTAGAAGACTGAAGACCAGGTAGTAAAGCAATAATTTGTTCTGTCAGATATATTTATGTACTTTCTATGCACTGGAATGCTGAAGCTGTCAGAGGAAAAAAAGGCTTCAGGGATAAAACGCGATTTAGTGCGTGCTGTTGTATTGACAGTATTGAAGCTGCAGTCACTTATTGCAGCATAGCACAATGCATAAAGAAATGCCTGTATGGAAAAGAGCTGAGTGTTGTATGCAGTGCCTGCTGATCATTTTTATAGCCTCAGTTAGCACAGCACTGCGGTATCTGCAGCTTGGGCAGTGTGAGCCTGAGTGAAATTGTTCATGCCCAGGAGCTATTGCATGTAAAGCTTCTAATTATGCTGACTTTTGGCTTTTCCAAAGCCACTGGCTCATAATTAGGTAGCGCTGGTTGAGCCGGGAAGTTTTCCTTCTGATACTCTCGCCCTATGAGCTTTCAGTGTGAATGCTCCGTTCACTCCCAGTGGGACAGCAGCTGATATTTGGTGGAACTGCCCTGCTATGGACCTGCAAAGTCTCCTCAAGGCTTCAGTCAGCTGTAGTGAGGCCCCAGGAGGTCTGTTGTGTCCACAGGCTTTTTTAGCTGATGTATGTGTGGTGCAAGAGGGCTCTATCCTAATGCGCAGGGCGTGACCAGGGTCTGTCAAATGCTATCACCATGAGCTGGAAGAGGATGCTGCAGCCTCAGGTGTCACCTCAAGTTACAGCAGCCTCTGGGAGGCCAGTTCTGTGCGGGAATACCAAAGTCCTGCCTCAGCTCTGAAAGACCCGATTCCTGCACGTACGTGTCAAGATTTAGGATGTGCTTGGCTTTCTGTTTCACTGGTAGTTGAGGTTATATGGGATTTGACTGGTGTCTCATCTTGCGCTCTTTTCTGACAAGTACTTCTTTCTTTGGTTGAGTTGAAGTGACCTGCCATGGCCAACTTCTCCCACTTTCATAGGAATGCTGTTGAAATTTTTTAGGCCCCTTCTGGATATCCTACCTGCTATTGCAGTTAAGTCTGGATTTCTTTTTTTTTTCCTTTTGAAGTTACAGATCTGGTCAAATATTTTAAAATTTCCAGTTCCTTATTCTTCTATGCTGTTCTGAGTGATTAATTCCTTTTTGCTGTCCTTTACTATGGTTTTGTTTATTCCATCTATAAATGCACCAAGCAACCATCCCTTTCTTAAAAATACACTTTTTATGTTAAACCAGTAACAGTAAAGGATCCCATCATGTCAGTTTTGTGTACCTGAATAGGTTCTGCCTTTTGACAATGTGTCAGATGGGATTTAACAACTATTTGACTTCAAAGAGCACACCATGTATGGTTTTAGAAACTTCTCCCTGTGGCTGTTCTAGTCTGTAGGTATTGTGAAGAAGCAAGTTGGGGTTTTTTTGTTTTTAAAAAAGCTGTGCTGGCTCTCAGTAAACGATAAAGGAAAGTGAATGGAATAAAAAACAATGCACGCAAACAATGCTACTTTCAATTAGGAGAAAGAGAACAGTCATGACCTTAATTTGGTATGAAGCAACATGACCTTTCTGCGGAATTTGCCTCTATTGCTTTGTTTCTTTCTTTGAGTGAAGTAGATGTTGGTATTTTCCATGTGCAGCTTTTGTGAAATCTTCAGAATATTTTGTCTCACCATGAGTGACTTCAGTTCTTACTTACTCAGCTTCTGTATGGCACTTGTCACTTTTCTGCTGCTTGAAAACTGAAATGAGCGAAACTCCAGGTTGCGCCAGTATTGCTCGGGCTTGTTCAGCTGTATGTCTGCAATGGTGGATGAGGGAGGTACCAGGAGGACTTGGAATCTTTTGCAGGAATGAGCTCTAAAGTCCATCGGTCATGATTGTAAATGGTACACTTGCTTCACAGATGTTTCACTGAAGTGTGCAGCTGTTTGGTGCTGTAAGGTCACAGATGTTGGTGTAGAGCAGAGGGAACACTGCTGCCAAGTACAAACCTCAGTGATCCCAAATGCCTGTGACAGGTCTGCAGGCTTCATCATCTTGGCTGTGACAAGTGTCCTGGCTCCTGGGTCATTAAATTGTAACTGCCTTTTCTCAGTGACCAGGCACATTTTTGTGCTTAAAAGATCATTTCATAGCTCTCATTACTGAAAAATGTCAGCTCTGGCCCATATGCTGTTCTGTTAAGAATCATAGTGCTAGGCATTTAAAATAAACAAATGCAAGTTTTACGTTTTGCCATAGCTACTCTTAAAACAGTGATTTTGCAGTGTTTTAAAATTAGTGCAGCAGTGGTGAGCTGTGTAAGTAATCACTAGTAAAACAGGAAATTCTTTCAAAGGCTGTCCCAGAGGGATTTGAGAAAGGTTTTCTTGTAAATAAAAATGAAAATGCAGTCAGTTCTAATAAGTAAGCAAATAAATAAACGAAAATACTCAGAATATGAAGGCCAGCATTCAGCCTGGGAAGCTTTTGTTCTTCCACTAAGGACTTGAGTAAATGCCCTTACTCAGGACTGCATCAGGGTGTGTCAAGGACATCTGAGAGTGTCTTTGTGAGCTGTGTTGGTGTGCCCTGCCATCGGCACTCTGCTGCCTGCTCCCGTGTGAGAGTCGCTGGGTGCTCACTGGCCCACATCGGGAGCTCTGTCGTGGTTGATTTGCAAGGCTCTGGGCACACTGGTCAGTTCTAAAGGCATCCAAGTTGGCAACAACAGAGACCTGGAGAGCTGTTTCTGCTGTCAGTCGTTCCTCAGTGCCTCAGTCAACGCTCACAGGCTGGGCTCTGCAGATGCAGTTCTTGAGGAATATTGAGGGTGGTTTCTAGTAAGCGTTGCCAGTTGGAGTCCAGAAAAGTGTGTACGTGAATGTAGTTCCATGATATCAATTCCGTGTCATCTGAGGGAGTTAATCAACTTCCTCTCTCTGAAGAAAGTCTGTTTCTGTTGCAGGAGCCTACCCGACCTGCACTAGTTTTCTTGGGGAAGGAGGCAGAGATAAATTCTCTCTACGCTACTTCCTTCTCCCATAGGGAATAATCTGGCAACGCTGCTTCAATTTGTCCATTTCTGGATACCGTTCGTTCCCAGTGCCATTCAGGAGCAGTCTCTTGGATTGAAGCTGTTTCTCTTGCAGAGGTTTACGGTCTCAAGCACCACATGTTCACCTGTCCTGATACACAGCCTTACCTTGCAAAGTTCGATGTGTTTGTATCCCCACTTTCTTTTTTCCTGTACCCTGTGAAGTTTGAGGAGTGTCTCTTTCCTCACTGCGGAGATTGGGATATTTTTCTGTGTCAAGAAATAATAACAACATTAAAATAACAGTTCTTTAGTAGATCCTTGTTTCCTCCTTGTCATTGTTTAGGAAATGTGACCATTTGTTCATGTGGATTTCATCACTGTTTGAGGACTCTTGATGCTTTCTCCAGGTTTCTTGGCTTAGGCTGGGCTGATTGGCAACCAGTCCCCTTCCCTGGTGCCAAACAGATACAGCAAATTTAACATCTTTTTCTCAAGTTTCCATGGATACCTGAGTAGAGCACATGCTCTAAGCAGGGCATGCTGTTTACAAAAGCTTTCAGCATTGTCATTATGGAACTACTGCATTCAAAAATCAACCTTTTGTAGGAGCTTTCTTGCTTACCCAGTTATGGTCCTGTTATGATTTTAGCCCCAGGAGCTCCTTTGAAGGTTGTGCCATCAGCTTGTCACCATGACAGAGTAACTTTGCAGGTGGTTTTCTGGCTGGTCAGTGCTGGTCTCTGTGTGATGTGCATGCACAATCATGGCACTTCAGTGTAAACCTGCTGAGTGCTAGTATACAAATCTCTGGGAGTGGATGGTGGTTGGTGTCTGCATGATTTTGTGATCTGCTCTACAAATACGAATCATATTCTTTCTCATAAGGTATCTTCCTTTAAACTGATAGCTTTCCTGATTGCTGATGCA
Organism: Pitta sordida; assembly: GCA_013390025.1. Classification (NCBI taxonomy): domain Eukaryota; kingdom Metazoa; phylum Chordata; class Aves; order Passeriformes; family Pittidae; genus Pitta; species Pitta sordida. Next base: position 449,050 of record WEKX01020279.1, read on the forward strand.
TTTTCAAGTCCATCAAATAAAAGGAGTAAAGAAATAAAAACTTACTATTGATATAGCAATGAAATGTCACTCAGAAGTTAAATCAATAGCCACAGACTGGATCCACAGATGACTTTACTAATGAGTTGTCAAATGTGATACCCTTTTTTCAATTTTGCCACAACTGATATTCTTTTAATATTTTATTATCTGTATTTATTTTATTTATTCTTTTATTTTTACCATCTTTGAAAGATATGAGGTTTAATACCCTTGAAGAATATGATGGAATTTATGTAATAGCATCACTCATGCCAATTATTGTATGCAATGAGTATTCTAGTTTGGCTCTTTTTACCTTGCCCCCTGATTTTCTTTTCTTTTGCTTGTTTGTTTTTTTTTTTCTTTCCTGTGAATTGGAGAGAAAAGTTTGTTTTTTCTTGTCAAGACTCTACAAATGTGTGAATCATGTTTAGCATTCCTGATGATTTTCAAAATGAAGACAAACATTTTCTAGTATTTTTTCCAATTCATGTTTTAATAAAGAGGTGTCACTGCATTCCTCCAGCTTGGTGCAGTTCTAGATACGTAGTTTGTGAATCAGGAATGCTTGAAAACTAAATAACCTTTTTGCCTTCTGAGTAAACAAATACCTCCAAATGTGTCCTTAGTCCTGTGTGCTGGACACATGGTCTGGAAAAGCTGAATGGTGGTTTGAATTTGGTCTTTGAATAATATTCCTTTGAATATTTTTATCTCGAAGGGTAGATAGAGGATTGCATTCTTTTCGGGATACATTTGCATCTTGAGATGCTTCTTTAAATAGAGATTTGCAGTAAAACAGTTTGATAACTCTGTAATATTATGATCTTGCTTTTCTAAAAGAGAAAACAATGAGCCAGCCCACTCTCAACTAGGAAATCATGTTTTCTCAAAGAGAGTGATTAACATCACTAGAGTTCTGTTTTATGAGTGTTGTCCTGGGAATTAGAGCATAATCTTATTAGTGCCAGTCCTGACAGCCTTGCAGTGAGCCAAGGAGAGGAGGTAGATGGTGACAGACATGATGGTGAAGGAGAAGCAGCAGGAAACCTTTCCATGGAAGGTCTTTTCACACAACACAAGTCCTGTACATCTGTGTTTTGCTTACTGTTCCTTACGTGTTTCTGGAAGCAACGATGGAGGAGATAAGAGATGCAGGAAAACAGGGCTCACACAGAGGCAAGTAGTGCTAGGAAGCCTGAAAGCAGCAAGTGAAGGAACAGAGGATTAGTGTTTATTAAAGGCATCTGTTACAGACCTGTGTCTGTGGAATACTTAGATCATGGAGAATTGTCTTCTGCCACTCTGAGGTGCCAAATCCGTAGTTGTCCCATCTTTATCACAACATGCAGGCTGCCCTTTGCAACACCTAAACCACGATCAGTTTTGTGTCTCCTGGCAGTAGTAGATGGGTGTGGAAGAGCTGGAATGTAGCTGGAATCTAGGAAGAGAGGGATAACTGCAAGGCACCGCTTGTGCGTTCTGCAGAGCTCAGGCTCTGGGGCACGAGCAGGTTTTGAACAATTTGGAATCTTATTAGGACTGGGAGGGAAAAGGGAGCTGACTGATCACTAAAGCTGGAAAGCTCTTGGGTCGTTCAAAGCGGAGCTGGAATTAAGACCTTGCAGTGTAGATGGTGAAAGGGTGTGAATTTAAGGCAGCTGAAGGGCAGCCTTAGCTATTGGGAGGGACCTGGCTGAGGAACTACCCAGTGTGCACAGTTCTGTGGTTATTCTGGTTTAGCCCAGCTTACCAAGCACTAGTGAGGTCAGATCAAATGTAGGTAAAATAGTTCAGCCTACAGCCTGTCAAAAAGAGCAGAAGTGAACATAACCCATGTGGCATTTTCAGAAGGTTATTGCAAGTTCTTATGTGTTTCTTTCATCTCAAATTAAGTTCACAGAAAATAGGTTGTGTCTTTTGGTTTTCATTTGCCAGTGAGGTGCAGGAAGATTAATATTGTCCATAGAGTGAGTGGTGGGATGAACCTCTTAACAATAATGGTGAAAACTTGACTTAAAAATCTTGACTGCATAGTGAAAAAGTATTCCTCTAGTCAAAGCATAAGGATGAACGACAGCCTAAAAGCATAAATGGAAAAGGTCAAAGTTGTAATGAAAAAAATGCTTATTCTTAGAATTTTATCCAAAGAATTGGGAGATTTTTTTTTTTACTTAGGAAATCACTGTGCTCTAATTGGTATCAGTGCAATGAATATCAGCTCTTTGGGGGACCAGATATTATGAAAGGGTATCAGGAAACTTGGATTTGTATCAGAGATGAGCTATGGCTGTATTCATGGAAGAGAACTGTGTTGCAGTCTTCCAACAAACCAGCTGGATGCCTACTGGCATTTTAAAACAAAGAACTCTAATTCCATTGATGGCAATAACAGTGATGCCATTGGTTTCAGTAGGAACAGAAGGTTTTTACTTCTGATATGAAAGATGGAGTCTTTTTATTATGCATAAGAATATTTTAAGTGTTTTTATTTTTTTAAATTTGCTTTTCTCCATCTCTCTTTTTGTTGTTCTATAATTATTTTCAAAGGCCATCTTTGTATTTACAGTAAAATGCTGTAGGTTGTCATGTTACATTTGGAAGCTCTGACATTTTGTGCTGGATGCAAAGCAAAATTTCAGCAATCGGAAAAGCTGAATAAGGTTTTCTTCACCAGTGCAGCAGTTGCCAGCTCATTGCATATGGTAAACCCTTCTTTTCCTGTTGTGCAAATTTCATTAGCAAGCTTTGCTTGCAGTAAATTTTTTTGATACCCAAAAAGATACAAAATCTTCCAAGCAAAAAAGGATGGTTTTGATTCCATTCTTTTATAGCCTGGTGGCTGCTCTATGCCTGTGTTTGATTCAGTGCTATCTTTTTTACTTTTTTCCTTTCCCCCACCCCAGTTTTTAAATTCAGAGATAGTGCCTGCATGGGAAATAAAGAATTTATCTAACGTTTTGATATTACCAGCAACTTGACTGAGAGCAGAGCAGTGCACATACATGTATCAATAGGCACTCTTTCCACGTGCTGGATGGTTGGAAATTCCAGAAAAATGACCATCAGATATGTGCAAGTGTTTGATCTGTGAAAGTGTTCAGCACATACACGGTAAATTCAGTTAACTTGGATTTATTAGAGCCATAAAGATCAGCTGCAGTAGTGGCATTTTTAGTAGGTCTAATGCATCCCAACTTAGCCTGTGCATCTGGTTCATCAGCCTACAAATAGCTGAGAGCTTGAATGATTTGGCATGTGGAAGAGTGGATATGCATTATACAAGTCAAAAAGAGTTATTGCAGCTTTGCTTTGGAGCCAGGGTGGTGCACTGCAGCCATTCTCAGCTGGGAGTTTGGGAGAGCCTGGAAAAGAGTGTCCTCAAGCTCAGCCGGAGGCTGAGAGCTGCACAATGAATGGAAATAATGCATTGTATACTATGGATTGAAAAAACACAACCTGTTGCTGTGAAAGCGCTTCTAAAAATGTTAGAATTATGATCTGAAATAGGGAATACTATTGATCTGTGGTTGATTCAGAAAGTGGTGAGAAGAGTTTAGTGAGTGTTGGTTTGTGGCCACTCTCAGGATTGAAACTGAAATTAACTTCAGCTATGTTGCTTAGGATATAACATACACACTAGTGTTCAGGCAAGTTCCTACAGAGAAGTGATATCATAGTGATGCTGCATATTTTGGGGTTTGCAGAACAGCTGTAGGAGATCCAGACCCTGATAAGCTCCTTCCACTGTCACTTGGAAGTGAAGTCTGTGAAAGCTTGGAAAGGGCAGCTTCTCTCCTGGCCAAGTGTTTGCTTTTGTAGGCATGATTCTCAAGTACTGCAGAATGTGCCTGGAAAGGTCCGTGTTGAGGTTTCTGATGGCAGGCTTGGGGCTTGAGTCCTTACCTTGCCTTTGTTTTTTTAAAGTTGTTTCTTTTCCATATACGGAACTGCTGAAATGAGACATAGTCAGAGATACCTGATACGACTGCATTGCTGTGCAGAGCAGCATATCCTGCTCCCTGGGGTCCTGCTGTTACCTCTCTTCAGCTTATCCATTGTCTGTGTCACTTGGGTTGCAGGGAACCTTCTGTTGGAGATAATCCACTGCTCTGACATCCTCCTTGGCTGGGGAAATTAACATCAGTGAACTATTCACACTGTGTCAGCTAAGTTTTTATGAATGTTATGGACTTTGCTTTTACTCTGCATTCTGAGACACTTAGATGTTAATTCTTTATTGCATTTTCTTGAAATCAGCACTGTGGCTGATCATTTACTGAGGAACAGAAAAAGCTAAACTGATTAGCTATTGCAGGAAACCACAGAAAATAAACTCTTGCATGTGTTTAGATGAAAAGAAGGAATAAATTAAATCTAGCAAACCAGCAGTTGGGGCTAATGTGATAATGGACATGATTTATTATCTGCTGATCTCATAATTTCTCCAATCTCATAATTTCACCAATTCCGTAATTATTTGGGAATTTGCAAGTCAGATAGGACCCTTTGAATATTAAAAAAGAAGTCTGAGAACAGGAGCCTTCTCTGTTTTCACTTCCACTTCTGGTCACCTTGGAGATGCACAAGGTGTTCCTTGGCAATTGCTTAGGTTAGGGCAAAAGTCAGGAATTGTAGAGATGTGCTCAAAGTCATTCTATACACGTTTAGTGTAATTACCCCAACTCCTGATATAGACAGTCAATGTTCGTATATAAGTAAACTTAAGGTCTTATGATGAAAACTCCTTGAAAAAAATATTTAGGAAAAGATTATTTTAAATACTGGTATAAGTGTTTGAAGAGTTACTTTAATTTGAATTCTAAATCAGATTCCTCCATTTAATTTGGTGTACAAATTGGCCAGGATTAAATGTTTATTTAATGCATAACATTTAGCTGTATGTTGCTTTCATAGCATGTAGCTTGGCACAGATAGTGATCCTTAGTAAACATGGGAGATAAAGCTGGAACTTGAGCTATGTGGAACATTACTTGATTATGTTTTTTCATTACAGAAACCTTACATCATTCTGCTTTTAAGAACTGTTTCAAATACTGTGGTACTATCCAAGACAGGCTAGGCATCCTTTTTCATGATTGCAAATTAGGTTCCTAGCACCCCTTTTCCCATTCTTTGGCTTGGAACAGACGCTTTTGTTTCTTTCAGATCAACCCAACCAATCCCAGTGCTTTAGAGAGAAGAGATTTTTAAATATCCTGGAATATCCATGCATTTCCTGCTCTTCAGAACACAGCTGTAAAAATTGTGGCATACACGCTTCTTTTTTTCACCAAGGAAGCACTAACTCAACAAAATGTAAAAACTCTCATGTGGGCAAATATATTTTAACATCTTGCAGTTTAGATAAAATAGATAATATAACGTTACAAATTTCCTGAGTTTAATAACCATTTCACTACTTGTTGAGAAGTCTTGGAGTTAAAACCAGGGTGATGGGCTTGAAAGCCATTTTCTCTACTGCCAACCGCTCTGGTAAAATACTTCTTAACTTCCCAGTATTCTCAACTGCACTTAAGCATTTATGAGCCCTCTGAGAGTGTCAAGGCCTCTTTTAACAGCAGAGTTAGAATACCACAGCTATGGCTGCCCTGGTTATTGCACGTGGCTAGTTAGTGGTCTCCTGAAATCAGTTTCAATTTCTGCTTTTCCAGCATGATAGCAGCTCTACAGAATCCCTGTGACAGAGCCTGTGGGTTAAAATTTTAGTGTGCTAATTCAGAGGTTGTAGTATTGCCTTCCATGATTTTCCTTGCTTGATCCAACTCTAGGCTGATGGCGTGTAGGATGCATTGTAGAATTATTTTATTTAGCTGGGTGTTTGTAGGAGCAGCAGTGAATACAGTGCAGAGTGATCATTGGTTTGGAAGGGTCTTTTTTTCCTCTTTTCCAAAAATCCTGATTGATCTCCAAGGGCTGAATCTTCCTGCAGAGTCGAACAGTTGGTGAAAATTAGAAAAAGTTAAGCCTTCCACAAATCCAGGCTTAATACACAGGTTTTCAAGGGCCTTATGAAACTGAAAGTGGACAGTTAATTTCAAAGATTTTCGATGCAAATATCTAAGTCAGTTTTCAGTTTTTGGCGTTATTCTCTGTGGGTATCTAAGACAGACCTCATATCTCTGCTTAACGTTTTTGGATCTGTTAGCAAATATTTTTACACTTACGAGTACAGTGAATGATCTTGTATACATTTCACACCTCTGGATTGTCACAAGTTAATTGAATCAATTCTTGATAGAACATGTAGAACATGACCTGAGTTCATTCGTTGGATCAATGTGAATATTGCACTAGTTATTTAATCACTGCTGTCTGAAATATAAAAAAATGTTTACTGTCACAGGATTTTCTGAGTTGCATATAGAGCTATAAATAACTCCTGAAGGTACACCCAGGCTGGTAACTGTAGGCAGACTGGAAAATAGATCATGGAATCATGGAATGGTTTGGGTTGGGAAGGACCTTAAAGATCATCTAGTTCCAATGCCCTGCCGTGGGCTAGGACACTTCTGCTAAACCAGGCTGCTGAGAGCCCCATCCAACCTGGCCTTGAACAATTTTGGGGATGCAGCATCTACAGCTCCTCTGGGCAACCTCTGCAGTGCCTCTCCACCTTGTCAGTAAAGAATTTCGTCCTAATGTCTAGTGGAAATCCCTCTTCCATGTTAAAGCCCTTATCCTTTGTCCTATCACTATGTGCCCTCGTAAAATGTCCCTCTCCAACTTTCTTGTAGGCCCCCTTTAGGTACTGGAAGGTGCTCTAAGGTCTCCCTGGAGCCTTCTCTCTCAGCCTGTCTCCATAGCAGAGGCGCTCCAGCCCTCTGATCATCTTTGTGGCCTACTCTGGACCTGCTCCAGCACATCACTGAAACATGAGTGCGGAAACAGGTAACCAAAAGAATTAGGGGCAAAGAGAATCGCTGAAAACACACAGGTAGCAGTTTGATGCCTGCATTCCTGTGCTTCAAAGTCAGCATCCTAACTGGGGGAAAAAGGCCAAGGATGTTGAGCCACTATTGCGATGTCCTGGTCTTCTCTGGAAGTACTGGTTGAGGTCCAGTCAGGAATGCCAGCAGGATGCAAGGAATATATTTTGTTACTAATTCCTTTTTTTTGTTTTCTGTGCTGAAATACTTTTCTTCAGCTCTAAAAAAACCAAACAGTATGTTGATGGTACAATAATTAATGTTTTATGAAGAGGAAGCAATGGCCAAAAGGAGGCTGGTAACAGTGTCTGTCCTGAAGAGATCTTAATGAGCTGAGCAGATTCTCTGCTTGTCACATTTGGCCTGTGACTCTTGGTACTTCACTGCTAGAGGAGTAACATAATATATTCCTGGAGAATTTGTGTAGGAAATGCAAATGTTTTGCTTCTGCAAATTCTTCTGAAAATCAAGTTGAACATGCATGTTATAAGTATTTCTTTAGAAATAAATGGTGTTACAAGAGCAATATTAAGATTTGGAGGAACATTTCCCCTCCCACACCCCCCTTTGAATTACCCCATAGTCGCCCACTTCCCCAGGAAACAACACATATTTGGTTACCAGGAACAATAGGATTCTTCACAAAGTAATTTTAAGGTCTTGGAGAGCAGCTCCTGTGTCATTTTGGAATAATGCTCTAACTTGTCAGTCACATCTAGGAATTAAATGCTTTGCATAAATGTGTGAGACATCCAAGTAGGTGGTAAAAATACAGTGAAATGTGGTATTTAATATTTATGATGATTATTAATCTTCAGACACCTCTTACTTTATTCTGCTTTGCATCTCATTAGCTTGTATTCTACTGAAGAGAATTAAGTAAACTCAGGGCATAAATTTGGGTTATAGGATATGAGCATGGACAAACTGTGTGGTACCTTTTCTACATTCCATTTTGATAAACTGTTGGATTCTTCATAAGAGAACGTACATATAAATCCATCTGAGTCATGAGTGCATAATTGTTTTAATAAGCCATTTCCTTTTCTTTCATCGGTGATGTAAATATAAGAACGAAAAATACAAATAGTGCATGACAGTATTTGTTCCTCATTTGGTCTGTTTCTTTAAATGAAGTTCTAGTATTGTGTGCTGGGTAGAAATATTTCTTTGATGACTTGTTAATAATACTTTCCTTTTTCCCAGCTGGATTCTCTCCTGCAGTAGTATTAACAGCTGCGAGATGTTTCAGTGCAGAGTGTATTGAAGAATAAAAACAGAGACAGTATTGGAAAAGTTTCAGAATAAAGGGTCAGGACAGACTCATTGCTACTTACTCTTCCTGATTTTTCCAGTTGCTGTGAATTCCTCATCTTCTCTTAAAATGAATCTGTCTTTTTGATCTCACAACTTGTGTTTAGTTTCTACATTCATACATTTAAACCTTGGGCCATTAATGTGTGTATAGCGTTCAAGCTGCTTATATCAACTGTGATTTCTGAATGTATTTAGGAAGACTTTTAAAATTGGACATGGCAATGCAATAAGCAACTGAATGGTAGTCATGAAAGTCAGACAAATATTTCAAAACCGAAACGGCAATTGTGTCTTAGCATGTTGTAAGGGCAAAACATGTATTTTAAATGGTGGATGTAGAATTTGCTTTCTATTTTAGCGGATTTGTTACAACTGGAAAAGAGTATAGCAGTATGCAAAGCATATCCTACTCGTTCTGCTTACTGACACTGACGGGCGTTTCCTTCCTTTTAGATGCAGTTTCCACATCTGCTTACTCATCACCAGCCAAAAGTTTGGGGGATCCTGGAATAACTCCACTGTCTCCATCACATATTGTGGTAAGAAGTGCACTTTTAACATATATTGTATGTTGATCTTGCTTTCTCCTGCCCATTGAACGGGATGTAAGTTCTTTAGAAAGTTGTCATTTTCTCACATAGTGATCCCCTTTATGGGGTTCATAGTATTGAGTGAAATTTTAGTGACACTGGGGTTGGTGACAGAGCTTTCATTCATTTCATTGGTGTCCTAGTTTTGCTAATTTTGAGTAGATGAACTGATAGAAGAGCTTCTGCATATTTTTATATGAAACAGAGGGACTTCTTGATCCTCGTGGTCCTCAAATCAAATAATTGAATTATTTAGGCAGCCCTTGAAAAGTCTCATTCTGTTCAGAAAAAAAGAAGGATATATATGACACTCAAGAATAAAGCCCAAATTCTGGGAGAAAAGAATATCCGTGTACATGTACATGTATGTGCATATAGGGAGAGAGAGGGGGAGGCTCAAAGTAGAACTCCTTTCATTTCTTCAGGAAAATAACCGCTTCTGTATGCTTTTAGAAACAAGCAAATGTCCCATAGGTAGTGTGTTTTAATGTCTTGTAAATCATACTGATTTTATTGATCAGATCCTCCTAGAACTAACTCCCATCTGTTTTTTAGATCATCTGTGTGATTTAGAACGTTGTAGTATATGCACAGGGTATTTTGTGATATTGCAAGGGGTCATGTTCAGAACACATTTTATCCTTGTCAGACTTCTACTTTAGCTTTCTGTATCAAGTTCAGAGTTGTGCAAGAACTCATCTTCAAGATTTCCAGTGTTCTCACTCATAGTTTTTTGCTTTTACTCCCTTCTTTCTTAATATACTCTTGAACTTCCCCTTTTACTTCTATTGTACTGATGTATTTACATCCTATTTCAGTTACGTTTGCTCCTTAAACTCTTTGAGGAAGCCCTATAAAGAAGATATTATCCTAGTTGAATAGCCTTATGAAGAGAATCCGAAAAAATGTTCATGATTTGAGACCAAAACTTTATACTTTTGTTTCTCCTGGAGGATGATCTTGGAAAATGTAGGTGTACAATAGGAATGTGCTGGAAGAGATGGGTGAGGAACATGATGGAATACTGCTCACAGACAACATTTGGCAATTCCCCTGTAAAATATGACAGTTGCCTCAGTTGTCTTCTTGTTTGTGCTTTAACCACCATCGGCATGTGAGGATTTGCTCCTTGATGTTTATTACTTATTCCTCCTTTATGCAGGATTTATGTTAGACAACACTGTACTGGGGAAGGGTTCAATTTCTTGTTTGTTCACATCACGCTTTATATCACATTATTATGATTTGGGCCCTAATACTTCCAGCTCTTCTTGTTAATGTTCCCACATTGCCCTTGACTGTGCTTTTCAGGAATTGCAGGATTACAGGTAAAAGGCAGGAAGGAGGATCCAAATTCACCATGAGAATCTGAACAGCTTTTCCCTTTGTCGCATAGGCAGGAGGAAAGGATGCATGTAGTGCTTGAAAAATAACTGTTATGTAAATTCTTCATAAATAAATAATTGTCATGGGATGTAAAGCTTATTGCTGTATTTTGGGTTGTTCTGTCTTCATTGTTTTAGTACCTCATGTTCAAGGTTATGACATGGTTAACTCCTAAAACCACCAAATAAGTCCCAAATATACCACACTGATGGATTTAAACTTAATTCTTGATAAATTTAAGGGGAAAAAAACCCCAACAAAACCCAAAACAGCCCCAAAACCGTAAGTTTTAATAATATAGGATAAGAAGTATTCAAAAAAGGAGTGTCAAGGAAACTCCTGATCAGAAAGTTCTGTGTAAGGGGCTCTAGCAAATGTGTTGAGTCATGTATTGAATTTCCACTTCCATTGGGATGTGCAGCTTTCTGGTATTAGCTTTGGTTAAAATGCAACTTTAGGGCAGCCCTTATTTTATAAGCATGTCTTGGAGAACAAAAATACTGACAGGTTACAGTTATTCTAATCAGTGACTCAGTGCCTGTTTTGCTTCTGCTCTTTAACAGAAGGACTCTGATGCAGAGGATGCCGTGGAACAGTTATATCTTGTTGTTGTGGCTATTGATTTTGGCACAACATCCAGTGGCTACGCCTACAGCTTCACCAAGGAACCAGAATGCATTCATGTAATGAGGTAAGGGCTGCAATGCAGCATTGGGTTTGGATTGTGATAGCATGGGCTGTCTGCAGTAGCCATGGATATTTTCTGCAGGAGCCTCAAGTGTCTAGATTTGTGTAGACACAGTGTGTGTATTTGTCATAGTTATAACTTTCTGTTGCATCTTACTGTATTCTAATTTACTTTAGTAGTCGATGGAAACTCGTCCTCTTTTGTTTTGCAGCATTTACAAGATGACACAAGTAAAAGGAGGGATCGGTGAATATTTAGAATTGTTCAGGGAGCAGAGTTAATAATTAAGTCAGGATACCTTTATCTCAGAGACTGAGCAAAACTACATATTTACTAGGGGTAATGGCGTTTCCCAGGAGCTGCCCATCCCCTGGAATCATGCTTGTGTACACTATTTAATTACTTGCACCCAGAAAACTGTTTGGCTAATTGAAGCTTCGTGTTTAATTTGAGTCAAATCTATGATAATGAACCAGTGATACTGGGAAATAAACAATCACAAGGCATGAATATGAAAATGAAGATTTGATATTTGATATCTGTTCTATGTTATATCTGTGTAGGCAACAGGGTTTAAATGTTGTTGTGTGGGTTTTTTTATTTCTTGATTAAATCAACACAATATAAATCTATGCAATCACAAATGCAGCTGCTATTATGGCAGGTACCTGAAAGGATTGCCCTACAAACCATTGTGTTTAGTTATTTTTGTAACTAAAAGCCTATACAATTCTCATTTAAGTGTATTTAAAATTACTGTGTATATTGTAACAAGACCAAGGTATAGAGAATTTCAGACATAAATTAGGTACGAGAAGCTCAGCCATAAAGGAATCTAAAGAACGCTGCTGTTGTAGCAGTAGATAATGTACTGTAATACTGAGAACAAAAGGTCAAAAAGCCTAATTTGCTGCAGTCCACTGTGAGGTACTGCATTTTTTCTAAGCAGAGATGCTGGCTGAATGCAGCTCCCTAAATCTCAGCAGCCAGCATCGATTTTGCAGTCAGCCTGCATAGCTGCTTTGTGTAAGGTTGCAAAGTATGTCAAAGACCTAATGCAGCTGAGGGATTTGAAATGCTGTATAAAGGGGGGTAAATTTTGGAATGGTATGATGCCATCCAGTTGGAAAGTTATCTGCCATTGTCATGATGGACAAGTAATGGTTCAAGGCCTTTTATGAACTTTAACCCTCTGTTGTTCTGTGGCCAGCACAGGAAGGTGCATGAGGCTGGAAGTCCAAGGACAGACTGCGCGTTGTCCTTGTCTCAGACAGGTTACAGGGTTGTCAGGTCAGAACCCATGTGTATCAATTCCTATTCTCTTTTGAAAGCAAGTAATTTTTAATTAAATTTCTTAAAGAAGTTGGATGTAGTGAGGGAAGACATCTCTGAAACTGTACCTGAGCAAGCCTGGATTTTATATTCTGTGTTGTTCCGATCGTTTCTGTGAAGCTTTTACGATGTGAAATCACTGCCATTTCTAGGGAAATCCTTTAAGAGCTTTGGAATCACAATTTTCCCTTGGGATCTAATTTTGCCACTGGGTTCACGTTACAGACTAGATTCTCCTTGCAGGCTCCCATGCTTCCTGCTGTCAATCACTGCAACATTGAAATCCAGATGCTGTGTGGCCAACTGAGAGTATATTATGAATCTTAATTGACATTTCACTACTTACCATTCACAACATGATATTCTGTTCCTTGGGCAATAATAGTAGCGTGATTCTGATTGCAAACCTGTGTAGTTATTGTATGAGGTGCTGATGTTGATGGAACTTACCCAAATTACTTCATATATTTCTGACCAGGAGGGAAGAATGTTTTTTGCGGTGGAGAAATATATTCATACTTCTAGCCAGTATTTCCAACAATGGAAAAATATTTTAATACCAAGAGTTTTTTTATTTAAAAAAATAAATATTGCAGTCCAGGAAGGATTTGGAGCAAATAACTGAAAATGACTTACCAAATAATGTGTGTAATATTTTTATATATATTTATATATAAATACTCATGAAGTAATGAAATTCAATTAAAAGAATGGTATATTTCTTGAAATAAGTCTTCAGTAGTTCAGAAGGTATTAAGAAGTTCAAACTCTGTATATAATGAGGCTTACATGTAGGATAATTTACAAATATTTCAGCAGAGTAAATGTAACTTCTCCCCTGCACTCGAGAATGTTTACATTAAAATAAAGCCTACCAGTGATGCATGGCCCTCTTTGCTTCCTAACATTTTTTCCACCTTCCCTCCTTAGTGCTGATCCTTTCCAGATATTTAGATTTCTGACTGCCTTTTAACAAAGCTGCTTTTCTGTAAATGTGAAGGGTAAGATGGGGGTTTTTTTGAAGATCCTACTTTGGAAAAGAGTGAACACGTGGGGCTTTAGCCCTGTTTGAGTCCAGTGTCAGCAGTGTCATGATTCTAGTCCTGTAATTAGTAGGCAAACAAATCATGTTTCTGTGCGTGTCTATTTGCTGTGATGCCCAGTACTAAAAAAATTAAAAAGAGAGTTCACAAGTGTTGACTTAACAAAGTTCTTTAAGCATATTTTGACTTTGATGATCTTTAAGTATATGAGTAGCCTCATTCATGTCTTGAGACTGTTCATACCTTGAGACTCTGAGTAAATTCATGTGAACAGCCTGGCCATGGGTTCATCACTTCACCAGACTGGGTGGTGCCAGAGCCATAATGGAAGTTTGCTGCTGTAGAGTGAGTTAATAACATCATGAGATATTACATGAATACGTATTACGCAGTTTTTCAAAACTCCCGTTGATTTATATGCACTTATATGAAGTTACAGATGTTTTGGCTGCTGGTTAAATAGCAGCAAACTGAATGTTAGTATTTCACAAATGGGGAAAAATAAATGGAAAAATGCACGTGGTTATGAAACAAATTGCAGCCTATTTTAGAAGGAGGGAGAATGCTGTCTCTTTTCTGTGTAACTTCAAACTTCAGGTTTTTCCTTTTCCTTCTCTTTGCTGTCTGATTGTAATTTTTAGGACACACACAATTGGCTTTCTTCTGCATATATACTCCCAGTGGTGCTCAGCTGCATTTTGATGACCCCACTGCTTCATTTCATTGACTGTTACGCTGCAGCTCTGGATCAAATTCTCATCACTGCATGGATCACTCTGGTCTGTTTGTTAGCCAGAGTGAAGTGTAGGGAGGGGCATTTCTCTAACCTTAGTAATTACCTTGTGGTCCTTTCCTCGCTGACTCTAGTCTCTGTTTTCACTTCTAATATGCAGTCAGATCCAGACCTATAAACAGGTCTGTCCTGTTTATATCTCTGTTGAGATACTCCTAGATCATCCTAGGAGCTCAAATACTCGAATTTAGGCAAAAATCTACCTTGGTTCTCTACCTTGGTTCTCTTTGAATGGTGTTTTCAACTCTGATTCTGCCCTGAGAAAATATCCCCCACGTGCATTTAGAGCAATTCTGACTTGCATAGGTTTTTGCTTTTAGTAGGCGGTTTTTTTGTTTTTATTTTTGTGAAGAGCATTATTACCGTTATTTTGCCTGTATTGGTACCATGAAAGAACACTGCAAAGAAAGGTGTTGCAATTCTAGCTGTACTGAATAGAAGCCTTCATTAACTGGAGTGAGGCCAGAGCTGCACCTGAGAAGAGTGCTGCAGCCAGGAGTTACCATTCACGTGCCTTTGCAGTTGCTTCTCCCTAGACAGAAGTCACATGGGAATACTTTTAAATCTCTGATTCCAAATGGTAAAGTCATATTTCGCTTTCTCTTTCCTTATTGCCCTTTCTATGACTTGACAGTAATGCAGGATGAGAGCTTTAGAACATGCTGAGCAATTACCGTGTCTAGTTTCCATCACAAAATCATCAGGAAGTGAACATCCAGTTCTCTAGGTGGCTTTGAAAATTTCAGCCCATAGCACTGGACGTAAATCTGTCTTCATTTAAACTACACCTTAAGTGTGCTTGTTCCGGAAAGAGAAAATGTGCCCGGCTGTAATGAAAAACAAAGAAGTATTGTTATTAGCTACAGCCTATTTATGGCATTTCCTACCCATGACTCAGAATGAATCATTAATGATTCCAACCAAAAACGATATCAGTCTGTCTCCTCTCTGCTTGCAGCGGGTGTGTGGGATTTAACAATCTGGTGGAATAGCAGTGTTTTCTGTTCCTGGGCTGTGAGATCCTAGCTTCTTCTCATTGGAACCATATGTTTGCTGTAACACCTACTCAGAGGGTTTGAAGTTGACCAAGTACATTTCTAGCAGCAGGTGAGGAAGAAGTGACCTGGAGCACAGCCCTTCCTTGCCAGCTGATCATAGCTCAGGGCTGAGCAGCGGAACTAGGGAGGTTTAGGAAAGTTTTTTTCAAGTGAGTGAATGTGGAAATCATTCCACTCCTCATCATGCTGTTTCTGGTTTCAGAGCAGCGGAATTGTCCTCTACACTGAAGAGAGCTCAGACATGCTATTCTCTGGTCTTGCAGCTGCTAGAGCAAAAAAGGGTAAATTTTGCTCTGTTTGATCCAGTTGAATGGTCTGAAGGGTTCCCAGCACTTCACAAGTTCCCGTTCCTTGTTACTTTGCCAAGTAGTATCAACCCCTTAGATTGCAGTTTCCATGTCAGTTTTATACCTTGATCTGGAGGTCAGTTAAGTTTCAATGGATTCAACTGTTTCTTAGAGTGAAGTGGAAACAATTTTTTCTGCATAATCTTCCTATCTTGCATAAACAACTACCACAGAGCAAGGCAGCCTTTTTGTGCTTTAGAATAAGGTCTTTGGCAGGAATGTATTCTGAAAGTGCATTTTGCTATCTTTGGAAAAAAGCAATCAACATGTTGTTTAATAATGAATGCAGTTCCCCGCGTGATCGTAACTTGGCTCCTGTTTGAGCTGTGTTATGATTATGTCTGAGAGCATAAACAGATTTTGCATTGATATCTTTTTCAGAAAATGTTTTCTGATAAATGTTTGTTTCTCATACTGAAAGTACTTGCATATGAGGTGGTGGGGAGGAACAGCAATGTGGGTTTCTTGTTCTTCCATTCTGCCTTTTTTGTGATGAAGAAGTGAGGAGAAGACAGGAATGTTTACAGCTGTCTCTGGAATGACTTTTCTACTCTCTGACCTTGTTGTCCTGCCATGCCCCACTGCGGTTCCTGCTGTTGGGTGTTCCCATATTCAGTGTTCTTATTTATTTCCTCACCCGTTCTGTGAAACAAGCTTTGGGTGACTTTTGCCTTAAAACTGTGCACTTCTTGGGTATATCCCCAAAGACACCTTCAAAATTTGGGTAAGATAGGATAGTTCTATTCACCAGTAGTGACAGAAGTATTTGGTACCTTTAAGATACTTGGGGGTTGGGGGAGTCTACTTAATTTTTGCCTTTTACAACATTTGGGGCATTTAAAACACAAAATCCATCGACTTCAGGTGAGTAGAGTGTGCACTGCAGAGAATTCAATATCTGCAGTCGTGTCTTCAGTGTTTCAAATGTGCAGGAAATGAGACACATGGTCAGATGTTTGAACTGTCTTGTGTTGTTCCTCTGACAGAAACAGGGATTTAATAATCTTCTCCACAGTAATGTGCAGGTGACTTAAGTGTGTCCCTAATTCAAAATAGTAAAAATGTCCCACACAAATAAGTATTTGTGGAGTCTGACAGTTGGGTAGGTCACAATTTGAGTTTTATTAGTAGTGCTCTTGGATAACGATTTGATTTTGGTTTTTCTGTACAATATCTATTCCATGTATATGCTTTATTGGGAAATCTAAGTACAAAACTGTTCCCTTTTTAATTGTGCATGGCTTACCTCAGGGAGCCTGTGTTCTTATCTGAGTATGATTGTATCCTTAAGAATTATACTGCTATCCACAAAATGCATTGGGTTATGTGACATGAAAATTACAGTGCTTTTTCCATAGGTGAGAATAAAACTGCTTGATTTTGGTATTACTGTCAGGTTTGAAATTAATGTCTTCGGAGGGAAATGCAATCTGTGTAATTTGCTACCACATTGTTTTTCTTGTGGTACACTTGTTTTTTTCTGCTGCTCTAACCTTGAGCATCACTTACTGAAGCTGTTTCGCTTTTTGGCTAGACGATGGGAAGGTGGAGACCCAGGGGTATCGAATCAGAAGACACCAACCACTATCCTCCTAACACCAGAGAGAAAGTTTCATAGCTTTGGCTATGCAGCAAGAGATTTCTACCATGACTTGGATCCCACTGAATCAAAGCACTGGTTGTATTTTGAAAAGTTTAAGATGAAGCTGCATACCACTGGTGTAAGTAATAACCGAGTAACATTTGCTACTCAGTTTATTTTCCTCTGAGCTATACTAGATTTTTGCCTGAAAATTGTGAACTAGATGTGAAGCAGCTCGAGGTTTATAGAGTGAATTAAGTGAATTAAACACTTCAGTTAACATTCTGATTCATGTTGCTTTTCACTGCATTTGGCAACGGTGTTTTGCCACCCTTCTTTCTAAATCTTAGTAGTTCAGTATCTGCTTTGCTTAGACCTTCATGTCCTAAATTTCCTGGGTGAAATTCGTAGCTGTCTAGGGAGACTGCATGAGGTTGTTTCTTCCTATAAATCTAGTCAGCAGAAATGGAATGTAAGAGCCATACTGAGCTCTTGCTCAGAGGAGCAAATTCACCCAGAGTTTGTTTCCAGAACTGCAAGTGCAAATCATGCTGTTAATTTGACATTGTTCCTGCTGGGTTTATTTTCGTCTTTAATCCATTCTAGAGTTTTGGTAGTTGGCCAGTACTTTCTGTAATGAAGTGTTTTCTGGTTTTGTGTGTTGATGTGAAACTAAAAATCGATGCTTTTAGCTCTTAGCTTAAGTACCTTGCATATGCAGCTTTGTTGCAATTAATTACACACTTGTTGCAATTATTTCATATTTAGTCCATATGTCTCATTGCCTGCAGTTATCAGTAGATGTGCTGAGTGTTTAAAAACGAGGTTTAAAATAAGCAGCAAAATGTCATGTGCTCCAGGAAATTAGGGTGATGTGTTAAATCCTCTTCAGAACAGTTTTGTCACTTTTTCCTAACCAGGTGGATAGTGAGGAATTCCCTTTCCTCAAGCAGTGGGAATTAATTTCTTGTTTACGTTTTTCTTTTAATAACTTAGTTATTTTCTTTCATGTAGAATCTTACCATGGAGACAGACCTGACAGCTGCAAATGGCAAAAAAGTCAAAGCACTTGAGATATTTGCTTATGCTCTGCAGTTCTTTAAGGAACAGGCATTAAAGGTGGGGTAATGCTTCCTTATCAAGATTTTCTGTATTTATAACTGGTACAAATGTGAGCTTAACACTTTTAACCTCGCCAAGCTTTGACCTCAGTGGTATTTGATGTAAAGCAAGGCAGGTGTAGAAACTCCATGCGCACTGTGGGCTCTGGGGGGCTCACAATAGCCTGGAGTTACTTCCCCTTGCACAGGGCAAGTTTGATTCACGAATAGTATTACTGTGATGCAGAGTTCTGAGTATCTTCTTAATGGCTTAAATATTTTCTACTGCTTTTTTTTAATGGAAAAACCTCACTGATTTGACAAGAAAATTTAAAAGCACAAGAGCTGAAGCTCAGGATTTAAATTTGAGACTGGGTCCTGACCCTATTTCCTGCATTTCTGCTGCTGGGAGGATGGATTGTTCTGTGTTCGTGCAGGGTAAAGAGTTGTCACTGTGAAATGCAGTAAGATAAGTGGTTCTGATGTCTTCTGCCCCAGCCTGACTTTGTCTTCACTGGCCAAGCAAAGAGAAGTCTGATGAGCTGAAGTTATTTTGATTAAAAGATCATTTATAATTTGCCGACCCCAAACCTGGTTCCCTCAGCCATTCCTTATCAGTCTTGCCCTCCAGACCCTTCCCCAGTTCTGTTGCCCTTCTCTGGATGTGCTGCAGCACCTCAGTGTCCTTGTAGTGAGTGATGGGCAAAACTGAACAGAGCACTTGGCCTGTGCCCTCACCAGTGCTGAGTCCAGGGGGGTGGTCACTGCCCTGGTCCTGCTGGACACACTTCTTTTGATACAGGCCAAGATTCCATTGGCCTTCTTGGCTGCCTGGCTGGTGTTCAGCTGCTGTCACCAGCACCCCCAGGTCCTTTTCCATGGGGACACTTTCCTGCCACTCTTTCCCCAGCCTGTGGGTTGTTGTAACTCAAGGGCAGAACCTGGCACTTGGCCTTGTGGAAACTCATATAGTTGACCTCATATCTCCAGCCAGTGCAGGTCCCCCTGTTTTGTCCCTGCTGTGGCTGGTGTGGTAGGGAAAATGGATGTTATTTTTCGTTTCCTATTTGGAATGTCGTAATACTCATTTCTTGTAATCTCCTTGGATCACAAGGTTGTTTATCGTGTTCTCCAGTGAAATACATGTCCCCAGTAAACAGGTTTTGAGATTTTAAATCTCATGTAAACAGTCAATTGTGAGTTAAGTAAACATTGGCTTCGAACCTGCCACAGTAATGTCAATGTAAGCACAGCAGTTCCTGGGTCAAATCAGAATATTCATCCAAGCAGCCGTTGTTTAAGATAGCCTTGTTCTTGAAAGCTAACCTACTTTTTAGAATGGATCTAATTTATTTTCTCTGACATCTCAGTCTGTTCCTTATGGCTGCAGAGAAACAGTCCTACAATTGAAATGCCTCATCTTGTCAAATACTTTTTAAACCATATTTTGGGGTTGATTGTGGAGTGGGTACAATCCCATATAGTATTTTCTGTGCTGCCTGTTCAGGGCTACATCCTTTCCTGATGTTAATAACTAAATCCCTGGCATTTGTGAGTAAATCCTGGAACTAATTAGACAAGCAGTGTAAGTGAGCTGTTACTTTGGACTATAATCTGTCCGTTTCTGGTGCCCTGTGCAGTATAAAGGTACCACTTTTCCAGCATGGATTTTTGAACTGCAGCATAGTTAAACAAACACAACACCTTGGCTCAGCACATGCAGAAACATTTTTTTACATTCTGAAGGCCTGTTATTCACCTTTCTGAACCCTTCTATGTTTGGTTGGAGATTTAGATAGGACATATGGTAATGACATTTTACTTGGAACCTTTCCCAAAATATGTCAGTATATCACCTAATTTGCAAATGCAGTACAGACTATCGTCTTTCTAAGGGGGGGCGGGGGGGGGGGGAGGACAATAAAAGTACTAAACTAGTCCTGAATGTTTGCTTAAAGCAAAATTTTGAAGGAGCAATCAGTCATTTTTTTAAAGAGGGTTAACTGTAACTTCCCCTTGTTAACTGGGTTGTAAAACTTTGATTTAAAGATTTAAAGTGTATAAAGAAATCATTGAAAAATCCAGGTTGTAAAACATAATGTTCATCAGTGATACCTCAAATATTTTATTGTGTATCAATCAAGATGTAAATGGGAATTCTTCAAGCTGTCTGCAAATCCCACACTATAACTGAGAATGTGTATTAATGTTCTGTAGTATTCTGTAAGTTGCTACTTCTGCAAAACACAATTTTTCTGCTTTGTGTTAAGCAGTAAACTTTTCTATAGGCCTCCTTGAGAAAGCTTCAGCCTTAATCCCACCTTTTGGCACAGTAAAGCATTCTTGACAGGTCGGAAGCAATCCTGATTTGTAGCATAGATTTAACAGGGAAAAAAAATTGAAAAGAGAGAGTTACTGTTACTAGAGCCCGGAGAAAATAATATCTTCTTGTAAAATAGACACCTATCATTTTGCATTCACCGCTATTTTCCTTCTATTTAGGAGCTCAGTGACCAAGGAGGCTCAGACTTTGAAAATACTGAAGTCAGATGGGTCATTACAGTGCCTGCTATTTGGAAACAACCTGCAAAGCAGTTTATGAGACAAGCTGCCTACAAGGTAATATTACAGACTGAATGTAGAAATGCCTCCTTAAAGCACTACTTGATAAGCTAAATGATAAATTGTATTTGGGAAAATTAGCTCTATTATAATTGTATAAGGGACCTAGAAAGAAACATTGAAAGAGGAATTAACTCTACCAAGAAGTAACTTTAAGTTACGTGTATTCACCTCTTAAATGACTTTTTCTTTCAATTTACTTTATGTATATTGGTGTCCCTCACTGCAGACACTCATTAGTCATCTTGAACAATATATTCCAGCTGAACTCAGTGCACATGGAACAGATGCAGTTTTGAGACCCAAGGGAAAGTTGATTTTAAAATACTGGACACAGTTTTGTTTTGTTACTTTCTTTAGGGCATCACAAGCTTTTAAAGTAAAAAAGGGAGGAGGAAAAAAAAAAAAGAAGGGAAAGCAAAGAGCCTCCTTGGTGGGACTTTTTTTCCAGTTCCCATTTTCCCACAGTAGGAATGAAAGGACCGTGAACCGGATAGTCTGGATATAAAATTAAATTCAAATGTTATTTTCACCAGCGAGAGGGTTATCTGCATTTAACTCTTTCTCCCCAACCGCCCCTCAGATATGTCCACTTATCATGTGCATGTCCTTTATTTCAAATTCAGTTTGTGTCTTTAATACATGAGATGTACCCATTCCTCTTTTCATCAGGATATTCGTTTTCAGTTTGAAGTTTTTTTGGTTTTTTCTTCTTAATTTTTGGTCAGAGACTTGCGTAACCCAGTGGCAGCAGCTATGCAATGCACAGTTTGTAAAATATCTACCAGTTCATGAGTAATTTGCAGAGTGCTCCTGGGAAGCACCCAGATTTTTCTAACTCTGTTTCTAACTATCTCTAATGTTGAGCAACGTTTTTCTTAACAGTCTGTATTGTGGGATTGCTAATGCTAGTGCCAGAAGCAAAACACTCTTAAAGTTCTGATGGAAGGACACGGTTGTAGGTAAATCTGAAACACTAGAGACCCATTCATTATCTCTGTATATTGTTGTCTGCCTGCTGTCTGTGTGCATGTGTGCTCGTGAAGTGGGAGCTGTGTAAGGAGCAGGGCAGGGTAAGGTAAATCTTTTGGCATTTCTCATTTGTGGCACAATGGAATGTTGTTAATTAGTGTCCGTGTCTGTGGTTGTGTCTGTGATTGTGTACTTCTATGGGCAAGCTTGATAAACAGCAAGGACTGACAAGGCTTTTACCTCGGGGTGTGTAATCAATTTCAGGAAAATATGAGTTTAGGGAGATAATTGATGTTAACTTGACCCACGGTTGATTGTTTTTGAAGTAGTGGGGATTAAGAAACAAATGCAGAAAACTGAGAATTCTGCGTTGCCATTCAGTCTTTCAGATTCCTTTTGCTGGATCCAACACGTTCCTCAAACCAGTATGTACTGATGGAGCAGAAGTTGCAGCTCTTGTTGGTAGCTATTGGAAGATGCAAGCATCTTGAAAATGAGCACTTGTCCTGGACATCGTGTAGAGAGAAGTGTGAAAAGGCAGTGGTAGAAACCTTGTTACTGGAAACACACTGAAGTACAGCCACTTGTCCAAGCTGGGAATTAACCAGTTGGAAATGTTAATGAGCTGTGAAAATCTGCTGAGTGATCTGTGTCAAGTGATTTTGCTCTAAGAGAGCAAAAGTACTAATAGCTTCATTCACTGGTTCACAATGTAAAGCCCAGACTTTCTGGAATGGTTAAGTACTTGTCTAGGCAAAGCTAATGGAATTAATCAAATAGAGTAGGAAGTGTTGGAAATCTGCTTCTGTGCTCAACATCCCTCAGCTTTTGAGCAGTCCATAATCTCAGTGCATCTGACATCCCCTCATCTGTGTTTTGCCTTAAACAAAACAGTGGTAACCGGGAACTCCTAATCTGCCCAAGGGCTCCTGCACTGTCCCCTTCCAGCTGCTGTGCTGCTTTCTCACTGAATGACTAATCTGGGTGTTCCCTTCAGATCACAGCTCTTCCTCTCTTTCCATCCAGCCTATCCAAATCCTGCTAATTCTGTCTGCATGACAGCTTTTCCTGTCTGTTCATACTGCTGAGCTTTCATCCAAGCTGCCAGTGATTTTGCATTTTGGTTACTGCAGTATCATTTCCTTGGCTTTAGCAGCTGTAATCTGGCCTGCTTTGTATCTCTTGAGAATATTGCCTCGAAGAGTTCTGTAGCCCCGCATTTGACAGG
>WEKX01020279.1:484665-595290 GCA_013390025.1 Pitta sordida
AGGAATCTTCAAAAATCATGTTTATTTTGTGGCTTTTGAGCAATTTTAAGAATCTGTCTTTGAAGAGATAAGGGAGCAGAGCTAAGGGAGCTGTCTGACCTCACTCTAATTTATTCACAATATGTTCTTCCTGTGCTGCAGCTTTCTTCATCACTCTGAAGCCTAACAGCAAAGCATCGATGTATGTGATGATGTAGTGATTTTCAGACATTTTTTGTGAAGGCTTCTCAAGGCTGAAGATCTAGCAAAACTGCTGGTCGTTTATTTGTGACATCTTAGTTTGATGCCAGGGAACTGGAGAAAGTGCTAGCTAGTGCAGAAGGAGGAGCATTAGAAGAGCTCACTTACCGGGCACTAAGTGGATGGTGGGTCATGAATCCCTTAGCACAATGTTAGTTTAAACAGTGTAAATTTCACAAGGCACTTAATTTCCGAGTGCTGTTTTGTCTTGCCTTGATTCAGTTGCACAATACTTTCTTCATGCTGTCTGCAAGGCACTTCTTGCTATCATGCCTTTCTTGTCGTTACTAATTACAATAAATGTCTTGGAAAGTAGAAAAATTATGTTGTCAGCTTCTGTTGTTGTGGTTGAATGATTTTATCCTGCAGAACTTTGTTTCCTAGGAACCCCATTATTATTTCTGAGCTATTTAATGGGTTCCAAGTTTTAAATTTCATCTCTGGTCCCTACAAATGTACTGAGTTTCAGTTCAGACCTCAGTATTTGCTAATGGTGAATTAGTGTGACCCTTGGCAGCTGATGGTGTTCACAGAACCAGGAATGTTTTGTGGTCAGCTGGGGCTCTCTCCTGGTCACTTGTCTCTGGCTATAAAAACAGAGCTGGTAGGCCAGGTTGAGAATTCACCTGGATGGTGAAGTTATTTATCTGGAGCTCTTTGAGGTTTTCTGTCAATTTTGCATCTTGGCAAATAGACAGCAATGCACTGGCACCAGCTCACAGACCTGTGTGTTACTGGAGTAAGTGAAAGTCTGAAAGTTCTCATGTCAAAGAGTGAAATCTTAATCCTCAGGTATATGAGCAAAGTTGAATTTTAGAGTAGTTCTTTTGGTAGTGTTCTTTGCTTCTTCGAGGTATATAAGTGCAGCACTATCCTGGAAATAAATTAGTTTTCAAGAACTATTTTGGTGCTCAAAGAATTGTTGTAATTTTGTGGTGAATTTTCCACTTTTGTGGTTTTAAGGCCACGACTGACTGTTTCCTTCATGTGTCGCAAGTGATCACTGAGTTTATACTGCTAGTGAGTATTATGGGAGAAAGAAAAATCTCCTTAGCAGGCTGAAGTCAAGACACTGCTCTGTTATAAAGTCTGCTACAATCTGCCCTAGTCAAAAGCAAATTGGTGCATCTGTCCCACTGCCAGAATGATCTGCAGAATGTTGAATATCCAGACGTTCTTTAGATGTGTCCTGTTCAGGCCTGTTAACTTGTGAATCGCTGTTCTTAATTTCAGTAGTACTTGTGCAGCAGTGGGCAAGAACACGGAGTGAGGCAGATAGAGAGTACCAAGTGTAAAAACCACCAAATTCCCAACTGTCTACAATTAATATTTTTAAGAAATGCATCACTGTTTCTTTGTATTGCCGCCTGCTGTTTTCCCTCCTCTTTCTCTGCATGCTCAATATTTTTCTCCCATCTGTCCTTTGTTCCTTGGCTGTAATGATGGGACAGATGTACTGCCTCCTAAGTCTTCATCTGAGAGCTCGTATTAACAGTCGCTTTGCTCCATTCCTCCCCAGCAGTATGTATGTGTTCATGTTTCTTTATCATCTCCCCTTCCCCTGATCTCTCTGTGCTGTGTGTGGATAAATATATGTACAGTAACATGCTACTTCTCATGGTCTAGCCGGAAGTACTCTACACACTAGGTATGAAATACTGATTGCTACATATACACAAACATATAAATATGTTATATATGTACATATATACATGCATGTGTACATATAAAACTGTGTTCAATGCCGTGTACCTCTCACTGTAAAAGATTCTTTGTATGTGTTTTTTTATGATGTGAAATAACACATTCTTCATTGTAACTGGCCCTTAAATCTCACTGAGAAAAGCTTTTAAGCAAAAAAATCTCTGCATTTTCTTCATGAGATTCTGTTAGGCTCAGCTGTGCTTTGAACTGTTAGAAGCTGTCATTTCTGTTGGATGTTTAACTCGGGAGATATTTTGGGTATGTTAATAGGGAGAAAAAGTAACAAGAATAGCATCTGCTGTACTTGGAGGGTCTGAGAACACAGATCTGAGTCCATCCGCTGCAGGTCACTGCCTTCCTCCCCTGACGTGCAGGCTGCAATGTGAAAAGTTCATGCTACAGACCACTGCTGGAGGAGGGGAGGAAGCAAATGTTATTGTTAATGGTTTACTGTTTTCTTTTAGCAGAACCAGCCTTGGAAGTTTGTACCAAAATTCCCCCTAGAACAGATGATTCTGCAGTTAATACAGTCTTCCCTCTCCGCCACCCTCCCTCAAGTTAGGAAATACCAATGCATTCCCTGTGTGTACAACTCAAGATCTTGTCACCTCTGCAAATGCTCTCTGTTGCAGCCTTTGGATTTTAATATCCTTAGCAACAAACTTTTTTCCCCCTAAAATGCAGATTTGTCTTTAGTGCGTAGTTTAGACTAAGAATTGATTTTTTATGCTGCTAACACATGCCCAGTACCTGGAGCAAACTGAGCAATCTTGAATTCATCCATGTTGCTAGATACTGAAAAAACCCATTTGCTGTTCAGGTTCAGAGCTCTCAGAAAACATGATAATGGGTTTAATGTATGTGGAAAGTGCAGCAGGGTAGTAGGGAGCTGTTTGTTCTCCAAGCCCTTGCTGGATAGAGCATGAAGTGCTGGCCTGAAAATTGCAGCGAGATTCAAATTAGGCTTTTAGCAAAACTCTCCAAAGGCATAGGCAGTGAAGAGCTGAGATAGTTTGTGTGCAGAGACCATACATTTTTTGAATTCTTTAGCAGATTAGATAAATATCTGTCAAAGACCAAGTATTGATTCATATCGTGAATGTTGCTCTTTCCAATTCAACAAATCAAAGCTTCCTGTGTAGAAAAGCTCAGCTGGAGATAAGTGATGTTGAAGTGAGCTGGCATAAAACCAGCCCTGCCTGTGCCTACTACGTTCAGACAGGTTGGAGGAATGATTGAGTTTATACTAAGGCACAATATAAGATCTTCATCCCCAGTACAGCTCCAGAGCTTTATCTGAGCTCTCAGGCAAGTGCTATGATGGCAGGAGAATCAGGCTTGGACCTGTGCTTAGTTGATAGTAATTTATACTTTGTAGGGTTACTCTGGCTGCTGTAAATCTGTATTGTTCAAACTTTGATAGCTTAGTTGAAAATATATAATATTTTTTCAATATGTGTTTCAATTTTGAAAAAAAATATGAGAACATAGCTGTTGAGGTTTGATATTCTGTAGTATTTGCACAGTAGTATTTTCCTTCCCAGACAGTTTTACTAATTTCATATCATGCTGCTGAGTCCAGTGGAAGTACCTAAAGCAGAAGGTTGTGCCCAGCAGCAATAAAAGATGTAAAGTGACCCTAAGGTGTGCTTTTAGAATAGTGAGCAACGATGTTTGGTTTAACCCTTACTTTTTTGTTTTGAAATTTATTGTTGTTTTGTTGCCAAGAGCAAGGATGATGCTTTCTGTATGAATCTATTTATCGTATTTCTTAGGATGAAGAGAGAAAAATGAGTCAGTAAATGTGAAGGAAAATGTCTCTCGAAGTCTCACCCTTGAATTACTTTTGAAACCAGCTTTACTTTGAGTTTCTGGCTGCAGGTGTAGGTTAGCCAGTGATTCCCACAATGTAGCTGTATGAAAGAAGCCAAATTCCAGTCCAGGTCTGCAATCTTTCCATGTGAGTCTGCGTTCTTTTGGGGATGCTCTGGACACACCATGATGTGTGTATATGGATTGAAGGCTGGAAGACTAACTGTGGAAGCAAATAGTAAACAAAATATTCATTTTGTTTAGTATTTGCTATTATAATTTAGTACTTGGGCACTTAAGTGAAAAATAATAGCAGGTAAACCAGAAGTTGGGCAGAAAGACCTGAAAGATCTCTTTTAACAGAAAATCATACAATAGGCAGAAGTACAGGGGAAAAGACATGAAAACACAGTTTTGTCAATTGTTTGTTGAATATTTTTCTCTAAGCACAGTTCTGAGAGTGATGTGGTTACATAAGAACTTGTGGCTTCTCGAAAATCTGCGTCTGAAGGCTGAAAAATCCAGAAAGAAAAGAGAAAGAATGGCAAATGCTGATTTTATAATGTAGGATTATTTTTAGGCTTGTTGTCGTTGCACTTTAGGGAACCTACCCTGTTGTGTTTTATGTCCTTGAATAAACTGAGCATTTTCAAGATGTTATAAAAGTGAATGTGCTTAAAGGAATGGAGTTTGAAAAAGAAAATGTTGTTTTCAAGTCAGAAGATGCATTACTGGCGAGTGTATTGTATTTTGCTGTATGGTTAAACAGGGCAGGAACTTGTTTTTGGCAAGGACTGTGTATATCTGGGACATAAAGAAAAGCATACTTAAAATACTGTTGGGAGGAGGAGAGGCCAAAGGTCTCTTTCATGTCTTAAAGGAGGCTGGGGCCCCTCTTAGCAGGCAAATTCGCTGATTAATTAGGAGTTTAGGGTTTAGGCCATCTATTACAGGTTTCAAAACTATTTCCTTTGTTTCCCCACCGGTCATGTACACAACTGCTTGGTTAGGCACTTAGCATGGTAAGTGCATGCATACTTCCCTGTTACAGCCTGTGAAGTTGTGCTATACATTGCGGGCAGGATGATTCCCAGATCCAGACTTTGTTGGAGCAGACCTCCAGCATCTCCTTTATGGGTTGAACTTGAAGGGGTGACCTGAGACCGTGAGCTGGGGAGAGCCTTGTTCTCGTTGCTGAAAGGGTCTGCTAAGGCTGCGGGATTTCCCACCCCACCTCTCTGATCCATTCTCTCTCACAGGCAGGAATGGCATCTCCTGAAAATCCTGAGCAGTTGATCATTGCCCTGGAACCCGAGGCTGCCTCTATCTACTGCCGAAAGCTCCGCCTGCACCAGATGATAGACCTGAGTAGTAGGGCACCTGTCAATGGCTACAGCCCGAGTGACACTATTGGAACTGGATTTACACAGGGTACTTCTGTTAATGCACTTTTTAGAGTCTTATGCCTAAGTTTGCTTTGCTCATGAGGACTGTTTTCTTACCATTTCTTCTTGTCCTTTTTCTCTTGAAATGTCTTAGGCTACCTTCATTTTGCTTTTGTGCCCTGTTTTGCTGTTTACTGTAGTTGGACTAGTTTAGACATTGATCCAGCAGACATCACAGAATGGTTTGGGTTGGAAAAAACCTTAAAGATCATCTAGTTCCTTCTCCTTGCCATAGGCAGGGACTCCTTCCAGTAGACCAAGTTGCTCAGGGCCACATCAATCCCAACCTTGAACACTTGGAGGAATGAGGCATCCACAGCTTCTGTGAGCAACCTGTGCCAATGTCTCACCACCCTCACAGTAAAGAATTTCTTCCTGACATCCACTTGAATTTTAGCTTGCAGGTAGCTTTGTTGTCCGGCCTTTATTGGGATGTTGTGGGAATCTCAGCCTTTTCACAGCAGTATTTTTCTGCCTTAGCTTCCATCAGGAAATGATGTAGAATCACTTTTTCATTGAATGTGTTGGAGACAATTATGTGTTTGATTAGCTGCATTATTGAAGCAGTGTTAAATAACTGGATCTGCAATGAAACTATTAGTCTGGAGTGTTTCAGAGTTTTGGCAGATGCTTTTTGATGTCATCTTTAGGAAATACCATTGATGGCTTTCAACACTCAGTGGAGCACATGGTATTGGAATATAGCAATGAATTTATGTGCTTGTAGAAGACCAGCTAGATAGGGCACTTCTGATTTATTGACCTGGAATCTGTTGCTAGTGTCTATGTTAGAAATTGACTTAAAATGAAGATTAGATTGGACCACTCTGTAAGTGACTTGCCAAAAGATCCTTTGTCACTGGAGTATTTTGAGCTTGGTATCCTACTGAAATTTGAGGGAAATAGGAGAAAGGGAGAGGGGAGGGAAGGAAAAAATGAGGCAGCAGTAAGATTTGATTGCTGCCTAATGCACTTATTTTCCATTGCCGTGAATTGGAACAGATGCCCTGATATTGATGGTAGTGTGACAGTCTATCCCAGAAGGAATTTTTCAGAGGAATCTATCTTTTATTACATTTGCTATGTCAGGACAGTAGAGGCAAATGGAAGATTCAGCTCGTAAAGCTATTCGTGCACTTCCCAGAGCATAATTTTGTTTTTAGTGAGGCAGAGTCTCTACATCATTCTCAGATCCATGGCTCTCCTTGCCAGCACTTGTCAGATGTGCTCAATTGTGCAGTGGTTGGAGGCCCACGCAGAGTGCAGGACACAGTCTGTTTTCAGGATACAGTCCCTTCAGGGGCCCCTCGGCTTCTGTCCCCCTCAGTCGTGTCCTGAACCATTCCAGTTCCATGTAATTCTCAGGCAACACAGGGATTTGCCTCTGGGAAAATAATAAAGAGTATCTCTAGTTAAGGTTTTGAAGCTGGACAGAATCTGGCAGATCACGGATTTCTGCTAGCGGGCTTTTCCTTGGATGGGGTTACCACTCTCCTTCTTGACTTTGTATGGTAAAAGCTATTGGAGATGAGAAAGTTTTCATGTCAAAATTAATGAAAACAAAGTTGGTAGTGAATTAATTTGGGCTTAGAATTAAAATTTCATAAAGGCATGGCAGGCACCCAAGACAAGCTGAGAACAGATTAAGGAGAAAAACCCTTTAAATATAAACAGAGAGAAGCACTCCAAGGACCATATTATTGCTGTGAAGTCAAAACAAAAATTTTACTGTTCGCAGTAGCCAGGATAAGCTTAGTTCAGTTGTTGGTAAAGACTGGCTCTTCTGTTCACTTCTAGCCCACAGGAGTGAATGAAAGGTCTGCCATTGACTTCTGTGGGCTCTGTGTCAGACCCAAGCAAGGGCCTCGTGCTTGTTCCATCATGGAATGTTTCGCTCCCGCTGTGCTGCTCAGTCAGCGCAGCGAGGCTGGTGTGGCTGCTCGGCAGTGTGGGGTCTTCATGGGGAGGATATTGGGAGCAAGTGGAGCTGCTCCTGTTTTCTGCTAATAGGCACCATAGGAACTGGAAGCAAAATGCATATTGTGATTTCCATGCTGACATTTTCAGAAAGAATTTTCCCACATGACAGGATGCCTCACTTCTGTACTGTTTTATACAAGTGCCTTTGAGGGTGAGTGAGGTTAGAGGGGGAATGTGAATTTTTTTGATCATTCAGAAGTAGGGATTGGCTTAGAAACATAATACCAAAGGTTCTCACTACTCTGCTTTCTCTTCACAGACTGTTCTGCATCTTTTAAATGTCTAAGTAGCAGTTAAGTCTTGTAAGTTAAGTGGTTGTTGTAATAGTATTGCTAGATAACATTTTTTAATTGGTGTATATTTTAAATAGTGTAAGGGGCAGACATGGTGATCACCGTGTACTTGAGAAGTTACTAATTTGAGCAGCAGTGCTCTTGGTTGGTAGTTTTGAAATAGACTGACATCCTGAAAGGCAGTGGGCTGGAGCTGCTTCCTGCTGACAGAGGCTGTGGTGAGCACAGCTGGCTGCCAGTCCCCCCTGCCCCGCTGCCAACCCACACTTCTCAAGCCAGAATATATTGAAAAAACCTGTTTATAGCTTTCTTATCAGGTTATTAGTATGTACGATTAGTTTCTATTACTATGTAATTAGTATATATTAAACTATATGTTAGTATATATATATTAGTATCAGGGAAGATCAATGTGGCTGAAAAACATTTTTCCTTCTTCCTAGGAATGACATTCTAATGTTCCTAATTCTAGTGCAATAATTTCTGTTCACTTGTTTCATTAAGAAGTCATACATACAGACCTGTGAGCCTGCTTGCACTTGTTTCCTGCAGGTTATGTTATCAACTTGTTCGTGCTTTCTCACACTCAGTAATTTTTCCTCTGTCAATCACTAGCAAAGGAACACGTGCGCCATAAACGACAGAGTCGAACCTTTATGGTGGAAAATGTCATAGGAGAGATCTGGTCCGAACTGGAGGAAGGTAGTGTCTGTTCTTTAATAAACTTTGCTCTTGTGGGTTTTATATTGTAGGCAAATACTGTGTTTCCCACAGATCTGCTGTGTGCTGCATTGTTCTTGGAATGTCTATAAATAGGAAAAGAAAAAAAAAAAATACAGGCTCATGTGCTGCTCTCAGTTACTAACACTGAAATGCAATGCTCTAGCAAAATATGGTTTATTAAGAAGATGGTAGAAAGCAATCCAAGTTTTAAAGTGCAGTCAGAGTACTTTCCTCAGAATAGATCCTAGAAATACGCCGTAGTATTAATTTGGTAGCCCACTAGAATGTGCACCATCAGCATGAGCAATCCCACTAATCTACTTTTCAGCTATGCTGAGTCAATGGCTTTTGACATCTGACTTCCATATTTTTTATCAATCATTGCATTATAACTACTAGTAAATATCAAGTCTTCAGCACAGACATTCCTGGCTTTCTGTAGGTCATTGTCTCTCATGGTGCTAATGCCCATGGGAAGCTCTCAGTGCAGTGTGCTGTGGTAGTAACACTAATATATAAATAAATAAATAAATATATATATAAAAATACCTTTGACCTCTCCCTTGGAAACCAGGCGACCGTTATATCGTCGTTGACAGTGGAGGAGGCACAGTAGATATGACTGTCCATCAGATCAGGCTCCCTGAAGGACACCTTAAGGAGCTTTACAAAGCAACAGGTAATGTTACTTCCACTGCTTGCTTTGTGAAATTACACTGTATACTATATATTTGTGCAATATTTTGAGTTATCCGTAAAGGGAAATATATGCTTTTTTTATTCACTACATTTTACTAACAGTTCTTCCTGAAATAAACTAGCATTCAAAATTAGCATAACCCAACTCCTGGTCAGCAAACGTGGGTGAATCACTTAATGAATCTGATGCTTTTGGTTGGCAAACCTCACTGTAACAAGGATGGTCTGCCATCCGCTGGGAAAAATACACAGTGATTGGTCCCCAATACAGACAGAACATCTAATTCATTGTGTTGTATTCCCTTTCTGAACTCCTGATCTCCTTTGAGTTTGTCCTGTGGCAAGATTGTTAAAGCATATGAGTCAGAGTATTTTTTGCTGCTGTGTCTCTGTACCATGTTAATCTTCATCTTTGTGGTTCCTCACTGAACCTTCTCAGTCTTGGTGAGCATACTGTATGTTAGACCAGCTGTTTTATCTAGGATACCTCTTTCTGTAGGCCTTCTCCCGTGACAGTCCTAGTAGTGTTGATTAGATGTACATATATGTCTTCAACTTGAAATGTAGTAAGCACTTCAGCTTATTAAAGCTGTGTTTTGTTTGTGGTACAGGTGGGCCATATGGTTCTCTAGGTGTGGACTATGAATTCGAAAAGCTCCTGTGTAAAATATTTGGAGAAGATTTTATTGAGCAATTTAAAATCAAGCGTCCTGCTGCCTGGGTGGATCTGATGATAGCATTTGAGTCCCGTAAACGGGCAGCAGCTCCAGACAGGACCAACCCACTAAACATCACTCTGCCTTTCTCCTTCATTGACTATTACAAGAAGTTTCGAGGTCACAGCGTAGAACATGCCTTGAGGAAAAGCAAGTGAGTAAACCATTGAAAAAAATGGATGCAGAATTCACTACAGGTAGCAAAGACAAATATTTAAAATATCTTAATTGCGTGTAGACTGAAAGATGATAGTGTAAAAGTGGTATACAAGGATGAGAAAACGGGATTGCCTCAAGTTCAGTTTCCAGAATGAAAAGTTCTGATCAATCTCTTGGAAGAGTTTTTTTGTAAAAGACTTGCACTCTTCAGGTGTTGCTTTGTATGACTTTTGTTAGGACACCTCTGCATCACGTTCTTGACTCGAACTGTGACTCCCTTTCGTGTTGATTAGGAGCATCAGGTCAAACACAGAATTTAATGCCTAAGACTTAGTTATCTAGATCTTTAATTTTTATTTGCCTGGGCCCTGGAACAAATTCAAGATCATGAGATGTGGAAATATGTTCATGGCTTGAGGAAAGTTACCAGCAGCGTCAGACCACTGGTGAAAACATACACTACTGCATAAAGCTCTGCAAGAGGAAAACATTCTTCTTTTGAAGTAATGTCAGGCTTTTTCTTCTAGTATTTTACCAATTAGATATTTTGCTTGATAGGTAGGGAGACATAATCCCCTCAACAGATTTTAATTCATGATTTTCAATATCAAGAAATCACCCTAAATGACAAGATCATGGGCTGCTATAGAAAAGAAGAAGAAAGTAGAGAAATGAGAAAGAAGAGAAGAAAGTTGAAATGGGCATTTTGCATCTTTTGAAATTATATATTACAGGAAACTTGGAGAGTAATGGCACAGAAGAGAATGAACAAGAGAGCCTGTGAATCTGGGACAGAATTGTTGGGACCTGAGAGGGAAAGATTTGGTATTTAGTACCTGTACCTTAGTTTTTGTGGGTCCTTTCTAACTCAGCATATTCTGTGATTCTGTGACTGTAGTATGGCAGCAGGAACTCTCTCAAAAGTTTTTGTTAAATGTATTGAAAGCCTAAATGGTTTGGAATCCAGCTAAGAGTCGATTTCTAAATGAGACTGAGGTTCTGAAACCATTAAAAAATTTCTGGAAATATTTCCCCTCATGAGACCATCTCCTTTTTATTAATAGTCTTAATGGTGATTCTTAGAGGGAATGCTAAAAGTTCCCTTCAAATGAAATTAAATTAATTAGATAAAAGGATGCAAAAAGTATAAAGGTTGACATATTAAAGCGCATTAATGAAAGGGAGATTACTGCGGTATATAGGTATGTCTCAGTGATGGAATGACCCAATGCTTGTATTCACTTAATTAATATTATGCCTTATTCAAAATTCTGTGCTCTCTTCTGCCTCCTGAGGCTTCCAAACTTGCATGTTTTCCTTGTGTGTTTCCAGGGGCTTTGGCCTGCTGCTGCTGTAATCTAAATGTTGCCCTTCTGGGGATGAATCAGTGCTGTTTCAGATGAGTGAGCACTGGATTGACTGCCAGCTGTTTCAGGAAGCAGTTGAGCGTTGCTAATGCTGCAGAAGGCAATCAGGCAAAGAAAACAACAATTAGACAAGCAAAAATAATAATTCTCTCTTGAAATTTTATGTTGCTGCAGTTGGTATGGGGCTGGAGTGAATTGGGGTACTTTCTTCCAAACAAAATGCATGCAATGCTTTGAACTCATTCATTTATTTGTTTAGTATTTCTGGTGATTGTTTTACAGCTCAGCTGTAATGTTTTAATGTTTTCTGTAACTTTTCTAGTGTGGACTTTGTGAAGTGGTCTTCCCAGGGAATGCTGAGGATGAGCCCGGATGCAATGAATGCTCTTTTCAAACCTACAATTGACCAGATCGTCCAGCACCTTAGTATGTATCTGTGTGTAATTCCACTTTCTGGCTGAGCTGAAACTGAAGGTTTGCTTACCCATTTCAAACCACTAACTGGAATTAAAAGCAAGCAACGCTCCTACTATGCACCAGTTCTGAACAAGGAATTTAGTTCTGAAACTTGCATTTGTGTACAAATCAGTTAGGAAAATAATAAAAGTAACATCCTGAAAACATACTACTACCTTGTTTTAGTACGAGTTACTGAGTGTGATTCAGTCCTGTTACTGCCTAAGCTTCAATTCTGTACCTCCAGGGATGGAAAAATTCACAAGGCTGAAATGCTCTGAGAAACCCAGGTCCTGCTTTTTTTTTTTTCCTGTTTCAGGCAACAACTTAATAATGCCAGAGAGGTAACTAGTTTCTGATTATTCCTGCTATTGAGACCTCTAGTTCACTTTTCCCAAGTGGGAGGTCACATTTGTTCATGACCGTCCAAATCACTGACATCTCTTAAAATGCAAATAATAAATGATGCATCATAGCAAAAGTACTTCCAGGCGTGCTGTAAGCAGCACTGGATTTATTTATCCAGTAATAGAAAGTGACATGGGATTACTGGGAAAATTATTATTTAAGGCTTCCTGGTGGAAGGTTGGATTTGTATCAAGTAGAGTTTAATGTATGTACTGAGCATAGTGTTGCTGTTGATACATTACAAAACATGAATTGAATTGCACTTGGAATGGAATATCCAGCTTTGGCTCACCATATGTGAGGGATTATTAGGTAAATTTCAGAGGTCAGAACTTAGTAAAACAACTGAACAGCTTGTGGATGAGCAGGGAAGGAGAACCCTACTACTACAACTGTTGTGCCAGGTAGCTCAGTCATGCTGCCTCAGTTATTTAAACTAAGAGTGAGCCTACAACTGAACTGAATGATTTTCTTGAAATAGGCAATGTGGGCTTAAGCTAAGAAGGAACATCTGTAAAAATGAAAAGAGGTATTATTTTACAGATGGCATTTATTGTGGTTAAGATGTTAGGGTCAGAAATAATAGGTGAATTTAAAATGAGGTGACTTATTTGGCATGCAATAAAGGGTGTAGGAATTGTTTGGGTTTGAGAATGTCTCACTGATACTTGAAGTGGCAGGATGATGTCTGCTTCCCTACTACACATAATGTGACTGGCAGCATTTTGTTGCAAGAAATGTATGTCTCCCATTACTGGTAGAAGCTAAATAAATACTCTGTTTTAAATGCCACTTCAGGAATATTGTGTGATTTGAGGTAAGTGAATTCATAGTGAAATGCAGTATAGTAAAGACTACAGAGGTGGGAGTATTAAATGCTGAGAGTGGCAGTGTGGGCATAGATGTGGCAGTTTCAGATCTTGTGCATGTGCCTGGAACATTCAGTGCACTCAGACATTAGGATTTTCACTTGCATTGCTTTGCCATGGTATATTTTTCTTTATTAAATGTGCTCTTTCTGTTTAGGTGAAGTGTTTGATAAGCCAGAAGTGACCAATG
This sequence comes from Pitta sordida, assembly GCA_013390025.1. Lineage (NCBI taxonomy): Eukaryota > Metazoa > Chordata > Aves > Passeriformes > Pittidae > Pitta > Pitta sordida. Next base: position 497,727 of record WEKX01020279.1, read on the forward strand.
TCAAGTTTCTGTTCCTGGTGGGTGGCTTTGCCGAATCCCCCTTACTCCAGCAAGCTGTCCAGAGTGCTTTTGGTGCCAGATGCCGAGTCATCATTCCCCAGGATGTGGGTCTCACCATCCTCAAAGGAGCTGTTCTCTTTGGTCTAGACCCTGCTGTCATCAAAGTGCGGCGTTCACCTCTCACCTACGGCGTTGGAGTGCTCAACCGGTTTGTGGAGGGGAAGCATCCACCAGAGAAGCTTCTAGTCAAAGACGGCACGCGCTGGTGCACTGATGTCTTTGACAAATTCATCTCAGCTGACCAATCTGTAGCCCTTGGAGAAACTGTGACACGCAGTTACACACCTGCCAAACCTTCTCAGTTAGTAATAGTGATCAATATCTATAGCTCAGAACAAGACAACGTCGGCTTCATCACCGAATCTGGAGTGAAGAAGTGTGGCACCCTTCGCTTGGATCTCACGGGGACTGATGCTGCAGTGCCAAACCGACGGGAGATCAAAACACTTATGCAGTTTGGGGACACTGAAATCAAAGCCATGGCCATTGATGTTGCGACCTCTAAAAGTGTCAAAGTTGGTATTGATTTCCTAAACTACTAACGTCCCTTTTCCCCACCACAGCCTGTTTGTGAGACTGATCTTCCTCTGTTCCATTTTTTGACTTCCATGTGTCATGTAATCGACTTGAATTTCAGCAGGCTATATGAGAACAGCTAGTCAGGTGGGGTAATGTCATGTTTGTGCCCTTTGATGACCAAAAGGTGGATTTTGAAAGACCCTTAAAAAGTTTGTGGAGCAAAAGTTCCAGAGGTAAAAGTTCCCAAATTACTCAAGCATGCTTAAAGATCTGCCTTTATTAAGTAAACACTGATTATTGTTGGGTCCTGAAGGTTAGTTAAAACAATATAAAATTGTAATCTCTTTGCCGCCTTCTTCCTTTTCCTCCTAAGCAAACTCACTTGGTTGTTGTAGGGGTGTATCTGTGTGGGATATCTGTTTAAACAGCACCATCCTCTGGCAGTGGGAACAAATTAGTAATCTATTGATTTTGTCCAGTCCTTTCAGAATTTAAAGTGCTGAAAAGCAATGACTCAGAGAAATGGGAATTGAACCTCTTTCTGAGAAAAGAAAAATCCTTAGATTTAGGAAATGCATATCTATTTTAGGAACCTAATATTGATTGCTCCAGATTAAAAAAAAAAAGGCCTTTTTTTGTCAAAGCTCTCAGAACAAGCTGTTAGATTAATTAGCTAACATTGCCCTAATTATACTTTGGAAAATTATTAAGGACAAAGGTATTTCCCTTTTGGATCTTGTAAACTTATTTTTATTACTCTCCATCTGAAACCACAAAATCACAGAATAGTTGAAGGGGACATCCATTGACTATCTGGTGCAACCTCTCAGCTCTGAGCAGTGTCAACCAGAAAAGGTTGCTTTGCCCACTTCTGGATATCTCTGTAATGGAGGTTCCTAAACTCTGGGTAACTCATTTGACAACACTCACTGTAAAACAAAAATTTAAAAGAAATTTCCTGACCTTCAGTTTGAGCCCCAGCTCTTCCAGCATCTTCTCACATGAAAGATTCTCCAATCCCTTCATCATCTTAAGGACCTTTCGCTGGTCTGTCTTTCTTGTACTAAGAAGCACAGAGCTGGACCCAGCACTCCAGATGTGTTCTCACCAGGCTGAATAAGGGGAATAAACATTTTCCTTGTCCTGCTGACAATGCTGTTCCAATGCAAGCCCAGGAGGCTGTTGCAAGGACACATTGCTGGCTCACGCTCAACTTTGTGTCTGAGAAGACCCCAAGGTCTTTTTCTGTCTCCAAGCTGCCTCTGAGTCCACAGCATGTCCTGGTGCTTGGGGTTATTCCTCCCCAGCTTCAGGACATTGCAATTGCCTTTGTTGAACTTTGTGACATTTCTGTCTGCGCATTTCTCCAGCCTGTGACGTCCCGCTGACCCATCTGGTTTATCAGGCATTTCTCCTAATGGTTGTATTTCTTTTCCTTTTATTTGCTGTGCTTAGATTGTGACGTACATCTACATGATGGCTGTCCAGGAACATTTAAACAATTTACAGACAGAAAACATTCAGATCAAAAGTACCATAATACATTTTGTGTACCAAACATTTTAATTGAGTAAAATATATTGCTGGGTTGAGTTGAATGGCCAATGAAGTGGAAGGCAGAAGCCAATAGAATGAAGCTACAAATAGCATTAAATAAAGTGTTCCTTACATGGCTGTGAGTACAGAACTCTTAAGACAGAGGAAGTGCTATGATGGTTATAACATCTTGTTTTCCAAACAGAAACTTTTCTTAAGCATGTTCACCTGGAATATTTGTTTTGCAGCTAGAATAGTTTTTGTTTTGCAAAATGCTACAGGTGAAAAACTTCTGAAACCTGCATTCTGTATCTGCCATGAACTAACATCTTCAGATTCAAATCCAAATCCCACTCCAAATTATCAGACTGGTACCAACCTGTAGAATCACCCTAAAATGCTGCCACTTTCAGAGCGTTTATACAAAGCTGCCCAATTACCTGCTGGAATTCATTGAATTTTCGAAACTTCGAAATGTTATTGTTAATCTAAACCTTCCTTTCTAATAAGTTGAGCATGAGTTAAATCCATTACTGACACTTTGGAGAAATCAAAGCTTTATGAATTATTTCCCTGATTTGTGTTCCTGTCCTTCACTGAAGCTTTCTGTGCTTATCCTGCAGTTTTGCCGCAGTAAAGAGCTGCAGAACTGCTCCACTGCATTTTGTCATTGCGTTTTCTGTGTCTCCTGCAGAATTCCCTGGTTGAATGGGAAATGTGTTCTGCATTCAGCTTTAAACAAAATATATATAAATAAAGGACTAAGGAGAATGCTAGTCACAGTATCCAGCTGGATACTTGCTATAATTACAAAGTGTGCTTGCTAGCAGTCGATTTCCTGCTGCCTGCTAAATGCTTTAAAAGCTAAATACTGGGATTTTTTTTGTGTGTTGCTTTCCATGGTTTACAAACAAGAGAAACTTTAAGATGAGTTATGAACAATATAATTTTATGTATATACAGTATTTAAATATTGTACAGACTTTTTCTTTCTACAGTGCTATTTTCTTGTATAAAAATGCTCTTTGCCTCTGTTGATTTCATTCAGCTGTTAATTTTAAATAACACAGTTTCTCAATCAGCTTCTGTAATTACAGGCTTTTAAAGATGGTAAGATATGAAATGTAAAAGGCTGATCTTATAATAGTGGGAAAGAATTGTTGGTGTGTCAGAGAATACAACATTCTTCCTGCAGTGCAAGTCGTACCAATTAAGCATATTACACAGATGCACTAGTGTGTTGCTGGGGTTTTCATGTCTTTGTTTCAGATGGTGACCATTCCATCTCCAGCAGTTCATCATAATAATGGATGAATCCTCCTGTAAAACCAAGTTAAACTTAGCTTGTATGATCTGGGTATGCAGCTTCTTCACTAGATTTTGGGCTTTTAGTAAAGATCTTCTCTAGTTTAAAACAAACAAAACCAACAACGAACAAAACTACCTTCCAAAGTCAAGCAACACTTGTAGCTTCAGGTAAAACCCAGTCTCTGTTTACCACTTTCACCTACCAAAAGAGGAAATCCTTAAAGAGAAATAGACCTTAGTGTCTTCGCATGCAATGTTATCCTGAGTCAGTCCAATTCTGCAGATTTATTTTCAGTGGCCTTAGAATTTGGTCTAATAAATGGCTGCAACACCCCCTTCTCCCCTGTGAAGAGGAGATGACCTGCAAGGTTAGGTGGCTCACGATTTTTGTCCTGTTTCCAGCCTGTCTGCAGGGAATGCTGCGGGGAGTTTCTGCAGCTCATCTGAAGCACAGTTCCCTGCACAGCAGTGATTCTCTGCCCTTTGTATTCGCTTTTGTAAGCTCCCGTCTGGATCCCGGCAGGAGCTTGTTGCTGAAATTACTGCAGCTGTAAAATGTGGTTTGCATATTTTTGCACTTCCTCCTTCAGTCTGATGAGAGCACTATCAAGCTTGTCTTCGGCAGAGCACTGAACTACTGAAAAAACTCCCAGCTGTCCTTGTTGCCCTCCTTAAGAATGGAAAAGTAGCTCGTCTTTCTAAGGAATTAGAATTGTAAGTAGAATATTATGCAGTGTCTGTAGGCTATAACCCAGTGAAACAACTTTACATTAAGAGGCATGTGGGTGCTCATTTTGATAAAAGGATGGTAGGCTGTAAAATTAATAAGAAATTTACTAGGAAATGAGTACCTTTTTTAGAATTGTGATTCTGATGCTTTTGCGGGAGATTCCCTACGGAGCGTTTTGTCGGTAGGGGTTTCAGATGACATTGTGAAACATAATGTTGAAAAGACAAGGTCTGCTGTCCTCAGGGAAAGCAGAAGGCTTTGGCAGAAGTTCTACTCTAAGCAGCAATATGCAAGTTCGGGTCCAAGTTACTGAACTCTAGGCTGAAGCTTAGCAGGTAATTGTGATGGAATGATTGGTTGTGCTAGAATATGGTAACTGTGCAGTGATGGTTAGGACAGTTTACATTGGTATGAATATGCCAATATTTACGTACAGGAGTTTTAATGCATTATTATGAGAAGGCTAATTATATATTGCAGAGATGTAATCGCCAAGATAAGCTGCATATTTATGATATGAAGTGGCTTAAGCGGATGAATAGTATAAAAGTTATTGGGCGTAACGTCACAGTACTCACCTGCTTGAAATAGTCTTAAACTATATTATAAAACCAACCATTGTGGTCTTGTTCACCTCTGTGCAAGATAAATTCAGATTTCACTGATGTTTGGAGCTGTTCACAACTTGTCTGGATTGTATCTTGAGTGTTCTTGTGTCTTCAATCACGTTGAATAAAATACCTTAAAACTAATTTTTCTTTCTGGGTGTTCTTATGAAAACGGCTATAAGAAGAAACTTTATTCATTATGAAGTGAAAAAGGCCAAGTGGTTACGTTTCCATTTGGATGCTCCTTCATGTGGGTAACTGAGCAAAACTGACACCAATTGTATGTACTGCTTACGAGATTTTTTTCAACCTTTTAGATGTGTGGACACCTAAGATTTGAGTCTTTGCCAAGGGCTTGCAGACCCCTGTGCCACACACCTACTCTTTTTGACAAGAAACTGCTGCATTTTTGGTTCACTCGTGTACTCCATTCACCACTGATGATCGTTCAACTTCCACCGAATTTGGTGTAGATCTGATTAGGGTGTCTGTTGGAATTAATAACTGGGCAATACCAAAAGTGGATCAGGTATTTTCTGTTATGGTGCTGTCAGACGGGAAATCAAATAGAAAATTTGATATACCTATCAAGGAGAACTGTAGTCTTTTAGTCCTCATATTACCGAAAGCTGTTTTATTGTTGAAATTATATTATCAGGCCAATAACCAGGTATATTTGCATGAGAATATACTTCTTTATAGATATAGGAATGTTTAGTAAGGTCCAGCTGCACTGAAAAACCCCTTTGTATAACACTTTGTGCAGCATTATATTTTTCTGCTAAAAATTTTGGGCCATATCCCACTAAAATTCAGCTGTATTGTCACTAGCTATGGAGGTGATTTAGTGGCATACATGACCTTTGTCTACGATGCTGGTCAGATGCAAAGATACAGAGTGAATTGAGATGCGTAGCAGCCACTGCAGCCCAACTTACACCTATTTGCTGCAATGAAGATGTTTTACAAGTGCTTTATGACTATAATTATAAACACCATCCTAATAGGTGAGGTACTGTATTTAACTTGTAATGAACTTGATTTTAGCTAAACATTCAATTAATGTTACTAGTACAATGGGAAATATAATTACAGTCTTCAGACACATTAAGAACCAAATTTTGCTTTCACTGTTCTAGTGCATTGCTGAAGTTTCCAGTGGAGTTTCATGGATGTGCATTTAGAATTTGGTCCTTTCACAGGATTTTCTAAATCTTAAGGTTTTTTCCTGTGAACATGTTTATGTTTAAAGTTACGACCCTATCATGGTAGGAGGGACTTAAATTGTTGGTTCTACAAAATCACATAAGCCCTTAATGAAATTTGCAAATGTATTCGGGTGGAATAAAACAGCCTCCCTGACAGCAGGGTCCAGCTTCTCTTGATTGCTGAATTGGTACATTAGGCATCACCCAGACATCTGTCTTAAGGACAGTGGATACTTTAGAGTTCCTTTACTCAGTGCAAGAGCTGCTTGATTTTCAAGAGATGCAGCCTGGATAAATGGGTGAGAAGTGCAGATGCTTTGTGTAACTGGGATTCAGGCCTGTTACTAGCCAATTTCATTAGGTACTGATATTGGAAAGCCTATACTTAATTTTTTAAGGAATAAATTCTCTTTTATTAGTGCTCATTCATGCCTTGCTGTGTTCTAAAACACATTTTTTGTGATGGAACAAATCCAGTCATGCTAAGATACTGGGGGTGAGGGGGCAGAATTTGTCCTTTTTTCCCTTCAAATGAGAGACCTCAACATGGGTACTCAAATGAAGAAGTTTTCACTACAGCCTGTACAGTTCCACAGACAGCCTGTACAGTTCCACACATGCAAAGATCATTTGCCTGCAACAAAAATTGTTGTGTGCCATCCTTATACCATATTAAGTCATTTTTCTGCAAACCAAGAAATTCCATCTCGTTTCTGGTTAACATACAGTTGAGTAGGTGTTAGCTACAATTTTAAACTAATGCCTATTTTCTCCTTTTGCTGTGATTATAAAAGGGAAAAGTTTACTAGATGCCATATCTTGGAGCTCTGTCTTTGTGCCCAGAGTAGAAGTTACTCAGTTTCGTTGTGGGGTTCACTGACATAAGATGTCAAAACAATTAAGAGCTTGGTAGTTTGCAGTCACTATGATCCTTCTGTTAACGTCCACAGGTGAGTTGACACAAACATGGAGAAATAAAAAGTACAATATCAGCTTGCTCTGGGAATATTGTTTGCTGCAGCAGAGCCAAGACATAAAAGGCAGATGATACTGGGTTGAGTGTAAGGAAACCAAAGGAATCAGATGGAGAGGTGTGTGACCAGGATTTGGATGTGCTAGGACAGAGGCATTGGTGTGCTCCAGCACAGTATCCGGGAAGGTTTCAAAGCAGAAAGGAGTGAGATTGAGAGCTGTGAATGCCAGAGTTCGTTAAATCATAGTCATAGTCAAGGAGTTAGAAAGGTGATTCCCCTTTCCTAAGGGCAACAAGGAGTATTTCCTTCTCTTTGAGGAATAAGCTCTTCACCTCTAGTAGGAACTTCCGTCTGCCACCAGCTGATAAGAGCAGACACCAGACAGAACATATCCTGTTCCTTTGTAGAGCAAAGAGCAACCTCGGTGCTGCCCTGGTGCTTCCCACACACAAAAGCCCTGCAAGCCGTGCCTGTGGATTTGCTAACGTACAAGGTTGCAGTTAAAGCACTGCAGTCTAATGCAGTGTTCAGAGGTTTTACTTTTCATCTAGTGACAATCATAATGGATGTATTTTCTCAGCCCTTGTCCTCCCACCTACACTTTACCTAGATGACTGCTGGCTCCTCAAAATGACTGGAGCTAAAAGAAGTTAACTGTGAGCAGAGCAGAATTCAGCAGAAAATAAGCTGGTTCTGCACAATGTATGCAGGAGTTCTCATATCCGAGCATATTTTTCCACAAACAGCATCTTTCTTCAAATAATTATCTCCTTATGTTTCCTCCCAGTGTTAGCAGAGGTCTTGGATGGCAGTAGTCTGCAGGGTGTTGGGAACACACATCTAGCTGCCTTTGCCATGGAAAAGTCCTCAACAAGTAGGACACAGTGGGCAGGAGGATAGATATTTTGTCTACTCAGGGTAGCAAGGTCAGGATTTCAGTCTGGTAGTTGTGTAAGGCAGTTGAGGAATCTGGTGACATGATTGAAGATGTTCCAAAACACATTTAAATTAATGTTGTAGTACTTTTGTTTTGTTGTATGTGTGAAACACATGATATTGAAGATCAGAATGTGACACAGACTCATCAAGGATGCTACTGGACTGAGGGGATCTTGACAAACTACACTGATCACATCCCACAGAAGCATTTTTCATTTCTTTCCTTCAGAGTCAAGTAATATATTGTAATTCAATTTTTCCGCCCTTTTTACCTCTATCTCTTTGCAGATCCATCCGGTATTTTCGCCAATTGCAATTGCAACTCTGTCAGAGCATTGCAGGAGATGCCTGTAGCTGGAAAAACCTCAAGCATCAATCATATCTCACCTTCCTACTGAAAAGCAATATTAGTCCTGCCTGAGCTACTCCCAACTTTTTTTAAATCTAGTTTTAAACCTTCTGATGCTACAATGATACTACTTGCCCTGGGCAGTTTATTTATGTTCCACTGTCCTCATCTATCTAAAGTCTTACATAATGTCAGCTTTGACTCTCTGTGACTGTCCTACCCCAGAGAACATGGGGACATTTCATCCCGTTCCTGCTCTGACAGCTTTTGACATATCTGAAGACTAGTTTCATGTGTGTCCTGAACCTAATTCTTTAATTAACCCCCAAGCCTTTCAATCACATGTTATAGACCTGTCATCTTTTTTGTTGCTCTGTTGGCAGCTTTGAGGATTAGGCAATGGGTGCTGGTTTCTTGCAGATAAGCATCTCATTGCTGGAAGGAGAGCTGGAAACTGATGTCAAAGTTATTCTGTATGCACACACGTGGAGGGCTTGTGTGGGGTACGTCCCACTACAAAATGGCCCTGGGGAATCATCAACAAACAATGAAATGTGGGTATCTGACTTCTGCAAACACTGATTAAAGGCTTTCTTGTGTGCAAGCTGAAGGGTGTTCGTTTAAACCTTAGGAGCTTGTTACAGTAGTTATATTATCTGGGTGTGTTTTTGATAAGTTGCACTTATGAGGTAATGACAAATTGTGGTTATGAAACAGACCGTGACCTTTACACTCGCCTTGCTTTTAGAATTTGCACTGGTAAAGTGTTTTCCTTGAACTCCTATATTGTGAGTTTTGTGCCTTTCTGACCTGAAGTGTGTTGAGCTTTTCAGCTACATGGGAAATGCTGCAATGAAAAACTTCAAAGAGGGAGAGAAAACTCTAATCTCGTGAATGAATTGCTGAGGAAGTTTAGGCAGAATAGATTGAGCTTTTTCGTGTGAATTTAAAATGCAAGAAATACTGCAATAACAGAAAATTGGCTCCACTCTGAGGCTAAAGATTAATTTAATCTGGTTGTCACCTCTACCTTTGAATATATGTTAGCACCTCTGGTCTTTAGATCTCCCTTACACATCCCCTGTCATTACAATCTCTGGCTCTTCTATGTGGGTGTTGTGGGACGTCCTGTCCTTTGGAAAACAAAGACCTACATAAAGAGTGTTGGAAGACAGTGCTTCAGACTCAATCACTTAGTAGCTATTTTACTCAAAATTGATGGGTGTGTAAGAATCACATCAGCTCTTGGTAGATTCACAGTGCTCCATCGCCTACAACCATATGACTGGTGTGATGCCAACAGTGGATGATAAACCTTATGTATCACTATTTCCTTTCTGCTTGACTAACAGAGAAAGCTCAGACTCTATATATGAGATTTGTTTTGTCTGCCCTATTCTACTCCTCCAAAAGTGAAATTACGCATTTTTCACACTGTCTTCATACCCAAAATCCTTCACATGAACAAAGAAGATTATGGAATTAGTATGAGCATCTTGGTGTGCCCTAAAAGATCTGCCCTGTAGATGAACATAGTCTGAGGATGCAGTCCTGGTTTGGGAATGTCAGAACAGCTGGGAATGACAGAACAGCCGGACCTGTTTCGGATACCAAAGAAAAACAGCCAGTGTAACTCCTCAAATTTATTGAACCTTCAGCGCTTTTTGTGTGCTAAGTTATATTCATCTTCCCAGAGTACTATTAGCATATTCAGCTACATTGAAATAATTAATTTCCTTGGTATACGCCAACTCTTAATTTTTTCTTCTTTCAGTATTATTGAAATTTGTGACAAGAGGTAGTGATATGACGAAATGCTTGGTTTCTGGTTTGTTAATCAATTCCATAATATCTCATTCTTCACAATTGCTTTATTTAATAGCACCAATTTTTGCTTTCAGGTCTTGACTTCCCTGTTAAGCATTTAAGTTTCAGAATTCTTTTTAATCTTTTAACCTTTATCCCTTTGATTTTTTTTTTCCCCCAGCCTATAATTTATTATACAGTCTCCTGTCAGAGGAGGAGGTAGACTAGGTGATTTTTACTGTATTGCAAATTATAATTATTATCGTTATTTGCATTAGTAATGGATTCATTCTTATCACTGAAAACAATTCCATTATCTGATCAGACAGTTATCTTCACACTGTCCGTGATCATATCTTTTCATTAGGCATCTCTTTCTCTGTGGGTCAAAAGGAGAATTATTCTTCAGTGCAGGCACTTTTCTCTTCACTCTTAACCATTTTCCTTGGTTAAAAAGAAGTTTTCAATCCCCAACAAGGGTGCATTGCAACGAAAATATGCTGCTTTCTGCTGCTGTGTTGCCGTCCCTTCAGATCCAGCAAGGGATGGCACATTGCTGCCATGAGCTGCCCTTCAATGCCCTCCCTGTCACTGCCACCAGGAGAGGCTTCATAATTCAGGTTCAGTGGGAGGGACCAAAAGGCTGATTTTCATGACCCAGCAAAGAAATTTTGACTTTTGAATTAAAGCAAAGGCTTTAGGATCTACAGTCTGTCTTTAATGAAGGGGAGAAGCCTCCTCTCTGACACCCTCCCTGCATTCTGTGGGAGACGTGGATTTGGAGATGGATCAATGGAGAATGAGGGTGCAGTGGGAGGAAGCACATTCTCCTCTCTGACACCCCACTGGATTTACTGTGCCTCTGCAGGAGTAGAAAATGGATAGATGTACTGATTTCCAAACTACAAACAAAGGGGTGATGAGAAAGATTGGAGAGAGATGTGAGGTCAAGCCACAGACACCCCCTGAGGGACTGAAAGCACCTTGGTGCGAGCTGAGGGTCACGGAGAAACTCTTACATTTCTCTCCTGATGATTTTTATTCCCTCATCAAATGAGAGATGACTGATGATCAAGGAATTACGGACAATACAGAAAAGGTTGTCCATCTAAACCAAGAGTTTGTTTTATTTATTTTTAAGCTGCTCCTTTGGAAGTTTTTGTAGTCTGACTCAGGCTGTGACCAGCAAACACAGTGCTTCATGTTTGGAGAAGGAGGGGACAACTTCTGCTCTTCCATCATCTCATGCAGGACATACACATGCTTATTTTATGTTTTACATCACATGTAACTAAGGTGGTCACTCTCGTCCTCCTCCATGAAGAACCTTTTCTGAGCAAGAAATGGTACCACCCTTTGGAGACACCTCACCTTCCCAAGTGGATAATCAGGACTCCCAGGGGAATCCAACCTCTGAAACTAAACACACCAAACTGTGGCACCCAAGCAGCCAGTAATGTTCATTGCTGTTATTTTTACATGAGACTTGGGTTATATAAATTACATGCAAAATTATAATAATTTGTATTATTATGTGAAGAAGTGCATTACTGGGGAGGTTTACATCCCCCTTTTTCCCCTTTCACCTCCTTAATCCCTGAGATGTGAAGTCATTAGCTACTTAATACACTTAAAAGTAAGATCTTTCATAGGTTATGTGCCACAACAATAATTCCATGCTCAATAGCACAAAGAGGAATTTCAATGCAACTTGTTTCTCTAGATCTCACATAACATATGTCTTTGAGGTGCCAGCAAGTGTAGTAGCCACTCAATTTTAAATTGTGTAATTGAAAAGAACATTATTATGGGGAGAGCCCTTTTGCTCTATTGTAAAACTTTTCTCCTTTTTACTGGAACAGACAATCGGGTTCTTTTCTTATCTCCCCTCCCCTGCTCCTTTTTACCTGACAAACAATGAAGGATCCTGTGTCTTTTCTTCCCTTCCTGGCCAGGCAAGTGACCAGGGGAGGGGCCTGAGGGCGGGGCAGGATGAGTGACAGCCAATGGCATGTGAAGACATGCCCACAAGACATGTGACATGGGAGGGCCCAAGACCATATAAATACAACTGCTGGGCCACATAGAGGGGGGTTGGTGGATTTTCTGGACTGAGGGGACCTTGGATTTGCCTCTGCTGCTGCCATTTTGCCCAGGACCATGTGGACCTTTGACTGTTCATCTCAGTACAGCCTTCCCGCTGCTGACCGCTGGATCTCCCTGCAGCTCCTTGGACATTTCAGGAGAGGATCACTGGCTCTTACTCCACTGGTTTGCCTACCCTGAACCCTGCTCCCCTGTCCCTGGAATCCCGGGAGTACCCTGGTCTCCCTTGAACTTGGCCCCACCTTGTGTTTGTTTTTTTTCCGAGCTATCTTCAGTCATCATTTTTTCCATTGTTATTGTTGTTATTCAAATATATATATTTGTTATATTAAAATTTCCTTTTTCCCTTTCTCCCAGTAAAGTTCTTATTTCTCTCTGTATATTATTCAAGTACTTCTAAATTCAATTCATACTCCTTCCTAATTGACACCAGGACAAACATTTAGACTAATTTAAGGAGTACTTTCATTCTTGCTTCTGTGTGTATACAGGCACAGTTCAGAAGTAAGTGTCATGTAGGTCACTAGTAGTATTTTTCCATTCATGCCTGTGAATTGTCACATCACCCCTCTCGTTTCTTCCTCTGCTAAAACCTCTTGTTTCAGCCAATTAAAAATGGGGGTACGTTTTATTCCTTTCTTGTCTTCAGATTTGAGAGGGTTTGCAGAGGAAAAAAAGGTTGGTATCTGAACCTGATTGATTCTTTTCCACAGTTAAATACAAACATACATAGTATATATTTCTGAAGTATGAGTGTGGCAAAATACCTTGGGATTTATACTTAAATTAAGGAAAAAACTAGCCTTCAAGGCATAATGTCATAAACCTCCTATTTGTAACCTCTGAGGACCCATCCCAGGAAGGTGTGGAAATAAATACATGTACATAACACTGTCAGCAGCAGCTAGGTGATGAAAGCTCTAATATGACCAACTAGATTAGAAAAACCCTCAAGAGATTCAAGAAGGAGAATATTTCCTGAAAGATTGAACCTCATTATCCTACTGATTTATGGAGCAAAGTAATGACTGTGGACAGCATGGTCTAAAGACAATGAGTGCTGGTATATCTCAGAAATAATTAGAGTCACATGAAATCTTCTTTTTTTTTAATTATTTTTATTCTCAGATGATTTGAAATATAAGAGAAAAACACATCACACGTAGTAATCTAAAATGTAATGAAAATACGTGGCCCAAGTTGTTCCCATATTTAAAATTCTGATGGCAATGCTGCCCACCAACTAAATAATAGTAATTTCTGGCTGGAATTATAAAACCTAAACTGCAGCACAAAGTGTTTTTCACTAAATTACTCACTCTATATCCACAATTATAGCCCATTTGTTTTCTTATGCTGATAACAAAAGATACATTTTAAGATCATCACTGTGCTGCTCTTCCTTTAATAAATAAAGTGATCTTTTCAAAAGCTACAAAATGATGCGGATGAAAATCAAAACATTCCTACATTTAAAGATTCAATCAAAGACTTGCCATGAATGGTGTGATATTAAAGTTTTTTAAAAAATAGTCAATTTAGTGTGTATTTTTGAACATGATTTGTCACAAATAGCATTCCCAATAGATAAGAATGATTATACGGTAAAGAGCGTAATTTATATATCTCAAGCGTTGTGCTTTTGTCAGTGGCATCGTTAAGGAATTTGACACGTTTGCAGGAGAACAATATATGTCAACTGAAATATATACCAATTAGCTATAAATGGGACACTGAAATGAATGATGCATGTGCATGCTATACTTACAAGTAATAACATGTGGTTTAAAGTCGCTTGCGTTTTCAAACAAAAATTCTTTTTATGTTGTCATTTAAAAAATCTAATATTTCAAAAGGTCAGGAATAAATAGCACCATTAGCATTAAAAGCTAGCTAAAGGGAAAGTAATTTGTTGTTCATTTAACATTGCATTTTATGTAATAGCTTTGTAAAGTGTTCGGGAGGTGGGGGGAGAGACTTTGCTAAAACAAGGTGACGGCAGCTCCAGTTCATTATTAAAAGGAGATTTTTTTTTTATTATTATTATGCTATTGTCAACGTTAATGTCTTGATTCTGTTAGGTGTTTGTTAAAATTACATGGGTTGCTGAAGTGGCTATGGCAAAGGACAATGCTGGGAATATCATAACTGTCACAACAATTGCGTAAGCAAGAATCTGCTTATACTAAGGTAATGGAACAAAAGACAAAGGAGAAACTCTTCTGCACTGTTAGGAAGTTAATAACCCTGTTGAGGGTTCCTCAGCGGGAGGTACCGAGATCAGGAAGCCAAAATCTAGAGGAGACAAATGAGGAAGGCAGAAGGAAGCAGGACATGTCAGAGGGCTGTGGGGGACATGGAAACTCAGTGTCAGGTGGCAGCTCCGGTGGCTATGGCTATGTGCAAACCTGTCACTGTTGACCTCCATGGAGAGGGTTTCTGTGTTCCTTCAAGGTCTGCATGGCACAAGCAAAGTGTGGAAACCTCTAAAGCCCTGTTGCTGGATCCTCTTTATCCTGCACAGCTGTGGCCATGAAGCCATGGAGAGCCAAGAAAGGCTTTACAGGGGCAACCCAGAAACTGGACTTAGCACCGTCTGACATAGGACAAACAGTTTACGTCCTTACTTTTTCTAAGTCTGACTGTCTTTCTTATTCTACCACTATAAGGCTAACCACATAGGGGGAAAACTGGAGCCAAAATAAGTGTCATCTTATAAGCACAGCCTGGGAAGAAAGAACACAGAGAATTCCAGTGTGTGTTTGTTGCACTTGGTGCTGCCGTGAGAAGCTGCACAGGGAGGGGAGCAATGTAACATGGGAATAATGAAGTAATATCATCTGGGTGAGAAACATCTATTCTTTCGTCTTGGATGAAGCTGGACAAGAAATTGGCTTAGCATTTTAAGACCCCACACATCTATGACAATACAGAAAGGGGAATCTTATTTACTAATTCACATATTTGTTCCCTATTGACCAGTTTTGTACAAGGCTGAGGCCCAGCATAATGGAATTGAGGATACTTTGGTGATTAAGTGTTTCAGTGCAGCTTCACTAAAATTTGAAATTTTCTGTGCAGTTTTCTCATATTAATTCATATTAATCACAGAATGGTTGGGGGTGGAAGGGACCTTAAAAATCATCTAGTTCCAGCCCACCTGCCATAGGCAGGGTGATCTTTCACTAGACCAGGTTGCTCAAAGCCCTGTCCAGCCTGGCCTTGGAAACTTCCAGGGACGGGACATGGTATAAGCTCAGTTCAGCTTCACCCTAAACCACGTTCCCAACACTCCATCGTGTTCACTGTTCCATCTGTCACAGGTAATCAAAATTAAACTTCTGTCCTCATTTTGTATCCACTCCTCACAAGCAGGTTTGCATCTTCGTGGTACTGCCCAGGATCCGCTATTCAAACTCTGTTACCTGATCCGTTTCCTCTTCTTGTTTGAAATTACTTGAAACAAGCCCAAAGCAGGGGAATTCTTCAACAGGCTTTGACTCATTCACTCATAAAGCTACTCTAAAAAATAGAGGGATATCCACAATCTCTAACCTTGACCTCCCAGACCCACATTGTTTTTTAACAATCATGAAACAAAACAAACCCCCATCACATCAAACACAGATCACCAGTAATACAACTGAACACTCCAGAATTCTATGGATATGTGGCTTTTTATTGGTAGCAAGGTTTTGGCCATCCATTTGTGCTGTTAGCAAGCAGTAAGAGTTTGCAGAACATCCTCTCTCACTGTGTCGGACCCACAGAAACGGGATCTGAAGGAAAAAATGCAAGCACCTTGAGCTGAAAAATTTTGTTGAGATTAAACAAGTGGATTTGTTAAGCCAGCTTGATTTATCATTTGACACAACTGAACAGAATGAACTTTGAGCTTCTAAGTTTGAAATATTACTGCTGGGGAAAGCATTGGTAGTCTCCTCATTCTGCTTCACTACCTGCCTTCCTTTAATTTTAGGGGTTTTTTTCCGAAAGGTTTTGTGCTACCATCACTATGTAGATGGCCACAACTACTTGTGCAGAGAGCATGAGTCAGTAGAAGAGTGAGTTCCTATCTACAGGAATACACTTTCTCAGCAACGTGCTTTGGTGAATAGAAACTACAACTGGATTTAAGAACTCTTCTTTGAGGTAAGTTAAAATGGTAGTGGGGCTATAATTCTTTCACTTTAATTGAAATTGTTTCCATCTCCTATGTTGCTTTTAAGTAATGAAATTTTAACTGTGGATTTGCATGTGGGTCTAAAACACTGTACCTGTTCTAGAAACCAATCACAGGATGGATAAACTAAAATAACTGATCAAGTAAATGAGGGACTTCATTATTAAAACTCCAGGAAAATACTAAAACTGGATCAGTAAATCATACTTCTATAATCTGAGCATAAAAGATATATTCCATAAAGTCTAGAGAAATCAGTTTTAGCCTCTTTCCCTCAGTTTTATATATAGCCTTTAAGCGCAAGCTCCAGTTGTATCAGCCTTCCTCATTGGAAGGGTAGGCTTATTGTCAGTCATGACCTCAAGGATCATCAGTATCAGTGGAACACTTCTGTTGGTTCCAGATGACAGTGAATCAGACACACAAGTAAGAAGCTCTTGTGGAGCTTGGCAAGAGTGATGCTGACAATCTAAGCCAGCACTCATTTTTTCATACAGTGTTATACAGGAAGCTTGTTCTTCTAAAGACTGGAAAGATTTTAAGCTTTTCTTCGAAGTTATTTAAGGCCAAGGGTTGAAGTAGTAGTAAAATGAACTATGGGTGAGCAGTGTGTTGAAAGGAGGGTAATAAAAGGTTTTCTTGAGAGTCTATTTCTTTTAATGCTTTAAATAGCTTTTGTTGTAAAAAGGCTTTCACTCCACTTATAGTTTTGTCACTTACCTTCTCAAGTAAATTTCAAGATTTTCACAATGGATATGTACTTACTCTGTTCCATTTTGTCCAGATTCTACTGTGATAGTTGAAGCTCCCAGTTTGGGAAAAGTTGGATTAATCCAGTTGTTGTTCCAAAGAAATTTAACCTTTGTAACTTTTCCAACATTAACTTCTACATCAATGTAGGCTGTGTAAGTATTGTCTGGTTTGAGGGTTCCCCTGTGAAAAATACATTTTATGGACATGAGACATACCAGCATTTACTATTAATTACCAGTCCTGTCAGTGGCTTGATTGGTTGTGGTAGCAAGTGAGTAGAAAGTTGGCAGAGAGAAAGTATTTATTGTGTAATATATTAACAACATCATCGCCAACAATTTAAACAGAATTATGAATTAAATTATGAATTAAAAATATGACTTCAGCATTCTAGAAGAGAAGTTTCTTTTCTCTTGGATTATTAACTTACTGGGTGATCTGGTACTGCCTTGTGTTTCCATTACTGCCATACAGGGCAACATTTACATATCCTTTTACTTTACTCTTTCCAGAGAGGGTGACAGTCACTTTGTACCTCCAAACTACACAGAAAAAATAACGTAAATTAGATGGTACTCAGGGAGAAACAGCCTGTAAAATATCAAATACTCTATATTTTTTTCTCGTTTTACACTGTAGTTGAAAGCAGAAGATACAAAACACCAGCGAGTCAGATCTGTCATTATGTCCTAATGAGATCAACATGAGAAATGGCAAACACTTGTGTTAAACGTTTGTGTAACTTTCTGGCAGAGAAAAGAGAGAAAACTAATCCATACCATGGTAAACACAACATAGATCTCAGCATTTTGGCTGTGAAGGCTTTCATACATGGTGAACTTGAAAAGAAGGAGGTGTTAGGAATAAATACAGAATCTAGCAGTGTAAACAAATTCTGAAGCTCAAGGAATAGTTTTGTGGGTGGGAGCTTTCTTTTAGTGTGCAATTAGCAAAAGTAGCTTGAGGAGATTCTGATTTGTGTTTACAAATGCAAGGGAAGAACTGTGCTGTGAGACCTGACATTTAGGATAACTGAGGTTGTAAAGGAGGTAAATTGGTCCACCCAGTTCTGCAACCAGGCCAGCTGTGATTGTCTTGCTCTTGCCTTTCTCAAATTGTTTTGAACATCTCTATAGGTGAAAATATCCCAGCTTCTCTGGACCCCTTTTCCTGTATTTAGCCACTGTCATTGTGACTGTAATTTTCATGCTATGTAATAAGAAATTCCCTTGATGTAACTTCTATGCATTGCTTCCTCTTCCTTCTTCTTGCATCTTGTAGTGCAATCCACTAAACATGTCAGTAACCTCCATTAGACTCCATAGTTTGTCAACAACTTTCTTGTACTGGAGGGTCCTAAACTGGACATTAATGTTGATTAAAAGTGAAAAAAACCATGAAGACCTGAGGAGTCTTTCATGGTAATGAGATCTGTTCATCTGTTAGAATTAACTGTAAAACAGGAAAATAAAAAGGTTTTTTACAAGGAGTAAATAACCATATAAGCAATTAAAACTCACGAGGAAAATCCTTGGCCTCTCCAGTATTCAGGTAAAGTTTCAGGAAATTACTTTCAATTTTTCCTTTGAATTTATCTGCATAGTGACCCATATTTGGACATCCCTTTTCTGGGCATGGGAAGCATGTCCCCTAGTGAAAACAAATATATCTATTAATAGCATTATCCAGCAAGCCAAGAAAAGAAAATTAATCATAAGACTTATTTACTTATTTTTAATACACCCACATATCTGGCCCTCTATCACAGCAAAAATTTCAAGTAACTCTTTCTATGAATATGAGAAAGAGATAAACTAGCCAGATTCCTCAGAGGTTCTGTGCTTTTTTTACTCAGGCCATTTAGCTCAATCCAGCCATGTCAGTGACCACCTCGAGTAGTCTTGAACTGGAGCAGGGAGGACAGGTGTCCTTCCCAGTAATAGGTGAGAAAGAAGGATGTCTCCTTATCATTTCATATTGAATCATGAAAGGCTTTGTCTTGAAAATAAAACCCGTTTTTGTTATGAAAGCAGCTTTCTACTATCGTGACAGAAGCGGGCAGTCACCTTCTCCCAAAGGAAGGGGAGAAGTGTGATCTCTGTCACCCGCTCAGAACATGCAAAGGTCAATGCAAGCACTACGTAAGTTTATACCTCTATCTGCATTGTTTGTAGGATATGATGAGCATGTTACCTCCACGCTACTCTTGGGGTGAAATTCCCTGTCTCCCATTTTGAGACAGGGAAAAGCTTCCTGACCTTTGTCCATGAACGGTTGCTTTTTCCCTGGGGACTTCAGCCACCAAAATAGTTTGATCACAGGCTGACCCCATCAGATTATCACATATTATTTTACTTCTTGTTTCAAAAATATTTCAACTGTGTTTGAAAGCTCAGCTGCTACAGTATGGGATTCCACTACTTACTGTTTGATAAGTTAATTGGCAATTACAGACCCTCCTTCCTTGCCTCCTCCCAGCTTTGATGCGGAGGATTAGGCCTGAGGGAGCCACACAAGCTCCAGTAGCACCTCAGAGCTGCCACTTCAGCACAGACCCAGGTATGTCCCTCTTCTGTTACTGCTTTTTCCTACTTTGACCTTTCATCTGCACAAGCTGTAATACTTTAGGAAGTTTGACACCTACTTCTCCTACAGATGCATTCGTTGGTTGCAGGCTAGCATAAACAAATTGGATTTCAGATGCCAAGGGCATCTGATAAGGGCCTCTATTTTCAGTATGGTCCATCCTGAGGCTCTGAAGAATACTCACTGATTGAAAAAGATCATACGAAGCACAGGGATAGCCCAAAAATCCATCAGGGTAGAGAATACTGTCCGAGTAATACTTGTAACTCCGCAAATGATTGCAAGCCACAAAGTCCCGAGTTCCTGTGGAAAGATGCTCCAACGTTAGCTCTTCCTTTCTGTTATCCTTCCAGGAAAGCTACCAGCACAGCCCTTGCCATGTCATTGGGATGCATCATTCCTTGCTCAAAAGCCTCGTCACGGTTCTTGGGGTATAACACATAAAGCTGGAAGCTTATTTACTTTTGATGAATTGATGCCCTAAGGAACGTCACCAGCTCAACAGGTATAAAATGCAAACTTTAAATGCTTTGTGGAAATTGACTGTGCAGCTCAGCCCAGCCCCTGCCCCACAAAAAACATATTCAAGCAATCTGACCGACTTTAACAATAGAAATGAGAACTGCGTGAAGCAGGTCCTTTGTAGGCAACAGTTGCATTACCATAACAAAAGAAAACCAAATGAAAAGTATTTAACAGTGAACTTCCTAGGGCAATGCTGATTTGCTCCAGCTGAGGACTTCAAAACAGAATTATTATTATTTGGGGGGTGCTTAAGAAAGGGAGACTCTTAAAATTAAAATAATGAATATATTATTTTCCTTTGTGTTGCCTTTATTTTCCTGTCTTTAGGTTAAAAAGAAGATCATGTACAAAGCAGCTATTTCTTTGTGCCTTAATTCCCCATTATTAATAACAAGTTTACTCTATTAAAAAAATAGAAAAAAAAAGGGGAAAAGTAAAAGTAATGCCTCCAGCTGCACTGAATAAAAGCTAGAGTAAAAGCCTAGTTATCACAAATCAGTTCATGGATTCCCAGAGTTTAAGGTGTTTGCAGTAGTGTAAGAAACAGCTCAGATAACCTACTAAAAAATCTCCACAGCAGAAGTCTTCATTGTTTCATAAAACTAAATTGCACATAATGTTAAAAAAAAGGCTCAGAAATTTTCTAGTACTTAGAGGCTTTATTAGACCCAACAAAGTACAGTGTATTTGAACAGCTACGTGCCAATCTTTTTTTAGCTGCCTAAAAATAGACACAGTGACATTGCTTCAATGCAACTCAGATTGTAATTGGGAATTTAAAAAGGAATTCATTTAATCTGTCTCAGAAGAATGAAGATACACTAACAGGAGTAGCTTGCACATCCTTGCATGACTCCACCAGTGCTACTGCCGGGCAACTACACACCAAGTGCAATGTGCTGTTACAGACCCTTCAAAATCTTTTGGCACAATTCCAGTAACTTTTGTTTCTGCTATTACTTTCCAGGAGACATATTTTCCAGAGGCCAACCCTTTGTTGTATTTGTTTTGTAATGAGGTCTGGAAAGTTTTGAGCCTATTAACGATTTTGCTGCGTTCTGCAGCTGTTCTGTATTGCTGATGAACACACCAACAGCTAATGCAAAACACCTGAATAAAGGAGAGTTAAGTGGCTACACTGTGAGAGGAGACATTCCCCTGGATTTATAATGTAGTTAGCATACTTACCTTCCCAGATGCCATCGAGATCTACAATCTGTGAAATGGGGTTCTTCCCGCAACCTGGCATTTGCTTTCCTCCGTTTGGATAAAAGTCAATGTGTCCTATGGCAGGGGTCATGCCAAAACCTGAAGCATTTAAAACATCGGTAAGCACGTTTTAAATGAATATTGTCTCATACCTGTACCTGCTGGCTTTCAGTTTGTCTGTTCATGGTGTTTTAGGACAGGAGGTCTTAGTGACCAGGATGGTGTATTTGTTCTGTGTCTGTGGCACAGCACAACGGAGTCTTGATGAACAATTAGAATACTGAAGTGCCACAGGGCATAAATAATTCAGTATTAATACAGTAGAGCTGAATACTCACCTAAATTGGGGATTGTGGGAGCTGAGTCTGTGTGGATAATGTCAACAAAGTCTGCATCAGATTTATCTAGTCTGACTTCAATTGGAGTGCCTTGGAAATAGGGTTGAGCAGGGTCCAGTCCTGAAAGCAAAAGACTGGTGTTATGTATTGATAAAGAGATGTAGATGTAAAATCATTTTACGTAACACTGATTGATTGTATATAATGAATATCACATATATATTTGCCTATAATTCCTTATATCTAAGAAATATAGGGATTAATAAAGTGGTGATGTGTGTACCCTCTTACCAAATGATTTTTCTCCCAGGAAGTCAAGGTTACCTGTGTAAAGCCTATTCATTTTTACTGCTTTAGGTTCACATTATTCATATCAATATTGAATCTCAACACTTGGAAATAACCTTTTTTAAAAATTGAACTTTCCTGTGATAGTGTTGCTCAAACCGAGAGCACACATAACTATCTATCTGTGTGATTTCTAGGTTACCATGCTTGAGAATATTTAAAGAGTAATTTCTGCTGATAACACCCAACCCGCTTGGAGGTATTGAAACCTGCCTGCCTACTTCTGGCTCCAGTCAGATTTTGGGAAAAACATCTAGTTTGGAAAGGATGAGCTTTGCTTTTGAAACTATGTAGCACAAAACAGAATTAATTTGCTTCCCCAGTTGCCGCAGCAATTTTGGGAGCTTGTAAAGTCTTAAAAATGACACAACTTTTGCTGCTTTATACTTGCATCTCTTCTTGTCCCTGGGCAGCACATTTGGGTTTGCTTTTAAACTGAATTATGTAGACTATTAGTCCAAGGTTCACCAAGCCTGAAATCCCTGAGGAAAAGCAACAATTGAAAAGGGTTGTGTTAGTAATATCTGAAATTGTCTTTTATGCACGAAAGGTCACTCCATTTAATGCACTATGCCCTTGGCACTGCCTGTGTGATGAATAAGATCAAGCTCATAGCTGTAACCTCTGGAAGGGATGAACATGTTAAAAAATCCTTTGCTGTGTAACACGTGTGCAAGCAAAATACTCGTCACACTGACTCTTGTCCCACACTTACCCAGGGGTGTGGGTGTACTGTGAGGGGAGGCAGAGTCATGTAATATTCGAATTATCCTTGGCTACACTGCAGCCCAGTTTGGTCCCTGAAGCCACTGACTTACCAGTTATTCTTGCAATCCCTGGCCTCCTCCTGCCAGCCTCGCCAGCAGCATGTGCTCCAAGGCTGTGCCCAATTATGTGAACATCAGCTGGAGAGTATCCATATTCATCCTGACAAAACAGCAATAAATAAAAATTGCTACATCTATTTTCAGCATCAGGGAAGACTAAAAAGGCATTGAAAGGGTACTTTTAATTTTATGCAGGAATCCTTATAGGATTTCAACATCTGTTTGCCAGCCTATGCACTTATGTTAAATGCATAGATTTTTCAAAACTGCTTATTCAGGTGCAGCTCCCAGTTACACCTGGCAGATGGGGCACCTCACGGAGCTGGAGGGGAACATGAGAGGCGAGATGCCTTCAGCCTTTCTGTACAGCAATTTGGTAGCTGCAATGCAGATGTAGAGGGTGAGATGTGGGTTAGAGCACTCCTAGACCCAGCATGCTCTCTGTTTTTAGTCATTTATAGTTCTTTCCTGGGAATTGTGTGTTGAAAGCAATTAGATTAAAAGGAGGCTTCAAACCAAGCATCACTTCCCACGTGAAGCTGGCTATTAAAGGTGACGTGACATCTCCTGTAGAGTTTGCTACTGTCCACCACTGCGCTCCCTGGGGAGTTCTGCTTGTCCCCAGCCAGTGTTGCTCCCTGAGACAAGTTGTGCTCCAGCTGCTGCTGACTATCAGCTGATTTTTCTGGCATTTTTACCAGAACTTTCGTAGGCTTTGGTGAAAAGGCTGCTGTCATGGTTATCTCTGCACATGTAAAACTTTACAGCACTTTACATGTGTTAGTAACTGTTTAGCTGTACTATGAGGGGGTCCTGTAGAACTTCCTGTCCCTAATTTGGCTAGTCCTGCTGTAACCACACAGATCTCTAATTTAAAAAAAAATTTTAAAAATCTGCCTTCAGCACAACTTCTGATACTACATGTTTTTATAAAGAGGAGATTCTTACCCCAAGAACATCTATGAAATAAGCAATTTCAGCGCCTACAACACGGACGTTGTTCGATGCCTGGGTGTACTGACATCTTGCACCTCTCATCCAGTTTACACAGATGCAGTTCACATCTTCCACAGTAAGCATCCTCTGTTTTGTGAAAAATAAAGTAAAACCCATGGTAAACACAATATGGAGCTGGCTCAACTCCTAAATGTTGTGTGGTCATACCTGCTCACAGGGTTGTGTGTGCCCACACAAAACTGGAATAGGGTGGGATAGTGTAGTAATGGCCACAATAATTTCTAATGCCTATAGTAGTATTTTTTATGGGAGAGAAACCAGTATCAGTAATGATACTTTTTAGTTTTTATTTTCATTCAAGTTTTGCATGTAACACTAAAGTGCCATCAGCTGGTATTTTTCTCTGTGCTGTATGAGTAGTAGCTTTCATTAGCTGCAGCTGCAATAGAAAGCATGTTTGGGACATCTGAGACAACCAGAAGCTGCATTTGCACTTTGCATGGGAGCAGGCTTTAGGAATAATTTGTGGAATTATCACAAAAATCAATAAGGTGGGGTGCTACTACGTTCAGTGTTCAACTAGAGGCCCCTTCCGGATCTGCATTTCTACATCCTTATTGCTTCTGGCAATGGCCAGCACCAGCAACTCTTCAGCCTCCAACACCCACGTGGCACCCCAACTCTTTGTGATAGACTTTCCACATGTAGAAACTGGTGTCTTGTCTGGAGAAATAGGATGTGGTAGTTATGAATGTGCAGATATTTCTGGAATCACCCTAGATTCTAAGCAGCATCATGCTCCAGTGTTTGTATTGTTTTTACCAGAGAAAGGAAATTTATTGAGTCAAATCCTGTTGTCACTCACTTCACTAGAGAAAACCTGAATGTGTGTTACCTCATGCTTTTCCTCAAGGTGCACATTCACATATCTAAGTTGGTAACAATCTGAAAATGTCACCTTTCCCTCTCTCTTATCACTTAAAATACCATAAGAAAAATTGTTTAGAAATAGAGAAAACAGACAATTTATAGGAAAACTTTTGTACATGCAAACGAAGAAACCTCACATGGACAGGATGTCCCTGTGGTACATACCTTGCACATGTCTGACAGCCAGTTTTCTTCTCCGTTGTCTACAAATCCATGTATGATAAATCTGGTCTTCCTGCTTGCATTGAAATTTGAGTTCTCAATTGTTGATTTATCAACTGCAGAGATCTCCTACGTGAATGTAGACATTAATACATATAACGTAATAAACCTTTAAATCTGCTTTCTGTAAATAGTTTTTCAAAATTACAAAGACCTGAAATATGCTTATCTGTACAGTTGTTTAAAAGTTATGCAATGTTAAACTAATCTACAAGCATTCACAAGATTGTGGTTTAAGGTATGTATTTCCATTCAAAATGAGCTTTGACGCATCTTGGAGCAAAGAAAACTTTTTCATTTCATCTGTGTTAAGAAAAAATACCCCCAAATGCTCAGTTTCCAAGTACTTCTCTGTGGGGACCCTGTCAAAGAGCTGAAGAGGTTGTCTCTTGAATAAAATGGTATTTGGCCATTTTTAACACTTTTCAGGAACACAGCTGGTATCTGTGTTTATTTATGATTTTTACATGTGACTTACTCATGTTTCAAGTGCAACAGATCTTACTTGAAACTCAGTAGGATTTTCTCTCGTGTAGAGTAGGAAGTGAATGTCTATGCTTTCTGGTTTCCAGGGTAATTTATGGACTGGCCTTTCTGTAGTCCCAGACCACGGCATATCATCCGTGAAACATCCAAGCCTGTCATAGCAGACTTCTTTGCCTGTAGCGTGAAGATGAGATCAATAATATGTGAGTGAGAAGAGGAGCAGATAGTCAGCATTCATAGCATCGCTTCTCTGGGGATCTCTTTGTTCCTTGAAAATCACAGAATTTACAGAAAGCAAAGACCAGTAGTTGTCCTCTCCTAGGTCTTTGGAGGCTGCAGCTTACCCGCAGGAAAGAAACCACCCTATTGCTCATCAACAGAGTCTGCACTGGGGTTCCTCTGTGGTACCCCTGTGTCTTGGGTATCTTTCCCCAGCTGTTGCTTTGCCCAAGACTACGACAGTTAAGGACTTCTCCTGGTACCAAGCCAAGATATTACAAGCAATCAGCACTAAACTGAGACTGTGCTGACCAGCTGGCTATACATGAGAAGTCTTATCACAGAATCAACAAGGTTGGAACAGACCTTTGAGACCATAAAGTCCAACCTATTACCTTACTTATTACCTATTAATTTACCTATTACCTAGCACCATCACCACCTCTACACCATGGTTCTCAGTGCCTCATCCAGCCTCTTTTTAAACACTTCCAGGGATGGTGACTTCACCATCTCCCTGGGCAGCCTGTTCCTATGGCTACATACAACAAAAGTCAATGTCTTCTGCTGAATGTAAAGCTACACCCTCATTAGACCGCCTCCACCTGCTGCTTCTGGCTTTTTCTCCATTTTCATCAATAAGAAGGGTACAAGAAAGGATTCCCTAGGTTGGATAGGTCAACGGCTTTGTTCTGAGATAGGAAACATCAGCATTTTTTGCTCACTCCTAGCGTAGGATTTCCAGAGTGGAGAAGAGGAAAGATGACAAACACATAGACTCATCTCACCCTTCTTGTATGGAAAAGAGAACCACATAACCTCAATCAGTAAGTTTTAAGGCCCCATGATGTAGAATAATACCCATAAAATATAACAGCATATAAAGGCAATATAAATACTAACTCCATATGCTTACCTTCTGCTGCGGTGAGCAGAAATAGGGCAAGTTTCCAAATTCCAAGCATCTAGAACAGCAGAAACAGCAACAGTTAGGATTCACTAACACTTAGACTTCTGGTTCTGTGTCTGGCGTCTCAGCAGCATCCACCTATAACTGTTGCATATGTGAGAGAAGTATGAGTCAGCTTTGTGTTTGCTTGTTCCACTAGAGATTGAGAAGTCATAAATACACTCATAGATTAAAGCCAGAGTGATTTTTGTCCTGTTGAGGCTACGCCTCTAACCGGGTGTATTGTAGCTATTTTAGAATTAGCATAATGTCTGTTAAAATGTGAGCTGCTGTGAGAAACCATGTACCTAATGGAGTAAAAGAAACCCCCCCAGATCTAAACTACTTACGATACAGCCTTGAAGCTCCATGCGCTAATGTCCAGACTTTCCAAGTCCTTTTTATAGTCTGCTTTATCCTTGGAAATTTTCCTACAAAGATAAGAGTGTTTATTTCAGATTATAGTTTATAGCTAAACTGCAAAACGTCTTTAACGGTCGGTGGTTTTTTAGTGTTATGTAGTTGGGATGATCTACTGACCTTTTCCTGGTACTCCTTTAATTTCCTTTTGAATTAAGCAGATGTAGGACAGTTGTCTACCACTTTGGATCCTGTCGACATCACCCATGTAATTCAAGTGTTGAGAAGGCTCTCCTCTGAGTGATCAATGGGCAAACACACTGGAAATAAACAACATACAAATTTGCCCCCACCCCCCAACACGGGACAAGGCTGGTTTATATAACAATGATACAGAGACCAGCAGGTTGTTCTAAGAGATACCTCAAACAAAAGGTGAAAAACAGCTTGTGCAAGTGAACAGGACTAGATTTGGGAACCCCTGGGCACTTTTTGTCCTCAGGAGAAAGCCTTAAGTGAACTCAAAAAGAAATGAGACATGACCTAACTCTACTTAGAAAGCTTTGTCAGCTTGGGTATGATTTCTGGTTTATGGCCATGTATGTTTGCAGAGCTGACGTTCTCTAATCTCCACCTCTGGGAATGACCAAATGGGTGCCAGCTGTGTGTATAGGTGTTACACTGGTATTGCCTGTGCTAGTGGAATTTATTTCCTTTAACAGTAGTGAAATTTTCTCTTTTACTAAAATACCACCTTTGATACTGACGTAGACTTCAGTGCTCCCATCTTTAGTTGAAGCAGCATTTTAGTTTGTCAATATGCTCATATCAGTGATACAGGAGAATGCCCCAGCACAATGAGAAGTTTGAAGAGTTGCTCAAAATGAGGGAGGAGCAGACTTTCCTACTTAAGAGCTGGTGGAAAAGATTTGTCAGGATTTGATCAGCGTTATTCTGATAAATGCCGTCTTATTCAACACTGTAACAATACAAGTGAAAGAGGATAAATAGACAATTTCTTAGGCCATGGTCAGTGATGTTTCAGCTCCTTCTGGAAGAATGGGCAGGGCTGGGATGCATATCCCTCAATATGATGAAGGCAGGTCTGTGCCTGGAGGAGCTGGTCTGACCCTTGCAGCCTCACAATCAGAGACCGTGGAAGAAGGATGGCTTTTGACAAAGAAAGTGAGAGATTAAGGCACAGCTATGTTCCTGCAATCCTGAAGAAGCTGGAATAGGAAGCAGGCAGAGGAGAGGACTGGATTTCTGGTGTTGCAGGATGGTGTGGCTCTCTCCTGGGACATGGTGTGGTGCTTCCCAGCATTGTGCACCTCTTCCTTGCCACGTGTCAAAGTCCCCAGGAGAACTGCAGGTCTTGCTGGCTGAGCCTTAGACTTGTATTTAATTATGCTTTTAATTTTGTAAAGGCTTATGTTTAGTAAAGGATACAACAGGGTTGGGTTTTTGTAAAAATATTTCATTCAGATATTTATACTCATAAATATGTTCTTATGATGATATTTCTCTCCCTATGTTAGAAGTTCATCTGCCAAAGTGCTTGAATACCATCTCTCAAACACGAGGAAATGGGGATGAAAAAATTATTAACTTTCTTCCTATTCATTAAGAGTTTGGGTTTTATACTTAGAATATCCATTGCGTTGGTCTCTTAAAGTCCTAGGAGGCTCACTCATGCCATGTTTTATAGAGCAGTAGTGTTTGTTTTAATGTGAAATAGTCAGTCCCAGGTTTTGCAAAGCCTAGAGTTATTCAGTTTGTCTCCAGGACTCAGTGGCCACAGCAACGGTTTGTGCTTGAAATTAAACAGTAGCTAGGAGCTGGGATTCACTGTTTAGTTCCTTCCAAAGCAGGGAGCACTTGAATTTTACCTTTATCTTTTGGTTTCATGCCTGTGAAGGGCTGTGCTGACCTGCTGCAGAAATATTCTGCCCTTGTTCTTTTCCTCCCTCATCCCAGAGGGTCTTCCGAGGGCAGTGCTCCTCTTTGGGGCTGGAAAGCTCTGAGCAGCAGCAGAGGCTGCAGAAAGGAGGCGTTTGGGGCCATTCTCAGCTGCAGGGGTGTTCTGAGGAAATGTGCTTCCTCGAGAGTGGTTGATAATTTACCAGATTTTCTATCTGTCAGTGAGGTAGGACAACGAGGTGCCTTGAGGCACTGGTAGAGCAAGACTGTGTGGTGTTATAAATGGATTTCATCATGTGTGATTTCTAGTTGCTCCCATAGCTACAAGAAAAATAAACTCGGATCACACATTAAAAACATGAACGAGTGTATTTGAACAGAACTGAGAAAAATGAAGGAAGCAACAGACTTTTTATTTTTACTTTGCTTTAATTGCCTTCTATGCTAGTATTTCCAAGTGAAAGAGCTGAGGGTTTGCTCAGCTGTGTACAGAGCTTGGTGACCTCAGCAAGGTGTAAGTGACTGGGGAATGCCATATGTCACAGTTCCGTGGCCACAGAAAGTCGACCTGAGAAGAAAAAAAACTTGAATCAAGATTTATTTATCTTTTTTCACCCAATGAAAAATAAAAGAGTGTCTGCTGTCACCTTGAATCTTCTTAGTTCAGCAAATAACCTCACTTAAACCTTGCTAAAAGCCTCTTTTATGGAGTATTAGCACCAGCATATTAACAGTAACAAGGTGAATTCCCTTTTTTGGGGGACCAGCTGTAAAATTTACGTTTCAGTATATGAATAAAATTAATCTCTAGATTAAAAAATACAGAACTTTAGATAAAAAGTCAGAAAGGTGGCTTGTTAAACTCCTTTTGTTTAGGCTATGTGTTTATCTAGGTTGCCTCAATCAAAGTTTTGCAGCTTTTTGGTTTTTTGTTTACCCTTCACAGGCAGCTTACTCCTGTATTTTATCCTCCTCTCCAGGCTTTTCTTTATTGAGGAACACATTTCCTTCAGCTACTTTGAAGTTTTCTAAATCTTTTGCCATTTTTCCAGAAGTATACGCTCCAAACTTGAAAATTACCCTGCTGCTTACTGCAGTCTTACCCCAATTATTCCATTTAAAATAATTACTTTCCGGATCCTCTATACAACACTCCTGTTAATGCACTTGGGAATGAGACTTGTTTTATCTTGATTTGTCATTGTTTTGTTGTGGAAAACCAGTGTACATTCCAAATTATTCACTGCTGTATTCTTTTCCAGACAGTTAGTTCCTGGTGCGCACTCAAACACTTGGTTTTCTGTCCAAAGTGTTACAAATTGTCCTTGTCACTACTTAAATTCATATTGATTGCATACCATGTGTTCAATTTAAGAACATTTTCCAATCTTGTCTCCCACAGTTTTTGCACTCCCTTCCCATTCCTTTTGACCTGTAAATAGGATATACTTACCTATGCCCATCTTCTCCATAGATTATACTGACTCTTTCTGCTCCTAGTCTTGCCCAGAGCAGAGAAAATATGGCTTTATTCCAGAGAAATTCAATTTTTCTAGTATTTTTGGGGTTAATTTCAACATCAAGATATTTTGTGTAAACTTCATCTTGAGAGAGGTCTCCTCTGTGAATAGAATGAAGACAGCACTGACAAGTTTAACCATTCAGAGATTACCAAATTAAATCACATTCTCAGGTTTCCCATTTGTTGCGAGAGAAATCTGCCTTTTTGCTGTTCTTTGGACAGGTCTCTGGACCAGCACTCTGGGCTGTTATGCTCTGAACAAGGAGAGGATGAAAATCAGTACTGAACGCTTTAACTATGGCCATGGCAGGAGGTCACAGGGAGATGACAAGAGTGAGGCTGGGGCTGTCCCCAGGGTGTCAGATTTGCAGGGAGAGCTGGAGGTCAGAAATACAGAACTCATGGAAATGGAAGTGACTTCCATTTCCTTTTTACAGTCATCCCTCACGGGGTTTACTCATGTGATAACTTCTTTCATACCTGATGTTAAGCAGAATGTTTCCAATAGAGAATAAGTGTTCTCACTACTTAAACATGTGGAAAATGTGTAATTAATATTAGCAGCATCAAATGCTATAGGCAAATATTAATTTAACTTACTTGGCAATTTCATATTCTTTCGTGTGCCCCTGTGTGTCATGGAAAACTAGGTTTATGTCTCCTCGTGTTTTCTTTACACCAGACAGTTTGATAAATACTTTTTGTCTCCAAGCTGCACAAATGAAAGCAAAAATAAAGCTATATTATCATTGTTATGAGAGATCTGAAAATACTTGTATGCCAGAAAATTCATTTTTTTCTGCTGGACATTCATTCACATTAACAACTGAAAGACTTGGTGAACTTGAATTTTGATAACTAAAGCAGCGTTTTTTGATAGAGATATTAACAATTGTTAATAGAAGCAACACAGGTGCTGCATATCACAGCAAGGCAATCACTTTTCAAACAAGTGGACAACTATAATAAACCTTCTCCACTTACTAGCAAAAGGTTCATCTGCTGCTGTATTTAAAAAGTACTTTTGGTTTACCCTCTTCAGTTTCTCTGAGAATCTGTCAGCATAGTGCCCCATCATTGGACATCCCTCTGGCGGACATGGGAAACAGTTTCCCTGGGGAAAATAGGAGCATCAGGCAATGAGGAAAATTTTTGTCTGTCCTAGCTCTGATGAAATTAATGCTCTGGGTGCTATTCTGACCTTCCAAAGCTGTGGCAGTGCTGTATCATGTCATAACTTACCACCAAAACCTGATAAATATGCTTTAGATGTTGGTTCTTCCACTCAAGAAGGTGTAGAATGAGCAGGTTTGATACCTGTGTTGCATGATAATAATCTGAAACTCAGTAGTTGATATATTTTTCAGTTAGATTCTAGAACAAAATATAAGCCATTCACCGTCCTAGTGGAAGGGAACTTGCAACACGCAATATTCCCATTGCAGCATCATATGGGGGAAAATAAAAGGAACATAATTCATAAGTGCATATGTTTAGGTGCTCTAATTGGAGTCTAATTAAATTGGACAGTGTAAATTAGACCACAGTCAAGGATTCGAGAGGTTCCAAAAGTCTCTTCCTCTAGCCAGGATAAATATATTTAACCTATACACAAGGCATATATAGATTTCATGTGAAAATTCCATGGGATTCCATTTTTCCCCCCCATTATTTTGTTGATACCATCTCTGCCTCAGGACTCATTTTCCAGAGTGGAAGAAGTGATGGAACTACTCTGTGCTGTGCTTCCTACCCAACCACACCATGGGACCACAGCCACCAGCATCCAAGTGATATCTGCTACAGAGACAGGGATTTTCCCCCTCATATCTCACCCATTCCAGGATTTATATACTTACTGCCTCAAAGGATTTGTACGTTTCGCAGGGAAATGCAAGGAATCCGGTGGGATAGAGAATACTTTCAAAATAATACTCGTGGCTGCGTGAGTGATGGCAACTCCCAAAGACTGTAACATCTGTAGGAAAAATGTTTAAGCATTTATGAATTTGTTATCCTATACAAGATCTGCACTTGTTTCACCATGGAAACAGCTGAGGTGGAAAACAAAACAGCAACATGGTCTTGTAGTAATTTTTTTTTAAATTTACCCCTTTTTAGTCGCAGGATAAGTTACTGGATTTTACTGTGTTTTATTTGAAGAATGGGGTATAATTCCCCCAAGATTTCAAATGAGATACGTTGGTCTGCTGTGATGTAATAGTCCCTTTTAAGAAGAATGTCAGATAGCTACATAAATATGAGATGTCATAGCAAAATGACATTCATTGGAGTTTTAAGGGCTTTTAAGGGTTTGCCTTCTGCAAACCTGTCCAAAGCCTCTGAAAAGAGAGAAGTCTTGGGCAGAGAGGTGAGGCATGTACAGTCCCTTGAAACATTGAGTGACTTGTCTAATTTATGCCTTATAAGTGTTGGATGTTCTTCACAGCATCCGCAGGAAACCAGAGGTGGTGGTGTCATGCTGCTGATTTGGCCATGACACTGGCCTGTCTCAGCCTGGAAAACCTCCTGCTGGGGTTGTTGGACCTGCAGACTCCCTCTTTCCTGCCTTTTTTTTTTTTTTTTGGGTTCTGCATCTAATTCCAAATTACAGAAGCAAGGCTTAGGCATGTACGATACCTCCTTTCCCTGCAGCATTCTCTGTGGAGCACTTTTTTGTTCCAGCCCTTATTGTTTCTTATTTCCTTTTTAGCTTATGAGTAAATAGGCAAAAAGCAATGTTGTTTTGCTGTTTCTTCCCAAACAGACAGTTATTTCCACACTTTGTTTCAGAACAAAAACATACTGTGCATGTTGGAATTGCGTGTTTACCTGCAATGATGCCTTCAAAATCACTTGGTTTCGCTTCTGGAAATAAATCAGTGCATCCAGGCATCACAGTTCCTCCGTTTGGGTAAAAGTCCAGGTGCCCAGTGGTGTTATACATTCCAAGCCCTGGGATGTGCATGTGATGATGTCAATGTCTTGGTGACATGCCCATCCCTTCAGGCAGTTACTTGCTCATGGGCACTTACCCGTGGCAGGAAAGTGAGCAGCGTTACTGTGAATAACATCAACAAAGTTTGCATCCGAAGGATCCAGTCTCACCTCGGGAGGAGTGCCTTCAAAATAGGGTCCAGCTGGGTCTAAACCTAAAAAAACCCCCCAACATTTATTAGTTGAGGGAGGGAGAGAAGTGTTGCATGTGTTAATATGTTTTCTGACAACTTATGACATCAGGGTGTTCAGTATTGCACAAGGCATGCTCGATAATGGTGAGAATTCTAAGCTGCATTGTAAGAAATAGGATGTGGGATGGTTTTGTAAGCCTTTTTAAAAACCTATTCCAACAGAAGTGAAATACTTTTTTCCCCCAATAGATTATATAATGGCACATTATCACTATGAAGGAGGCATTTAATTACCTGTGAGTTTATTACTGGCCTGTAAAGCTTTGCAAATAAGGAAAACTAAGGGTTCTTCCTGCTTTGTCTTTTGTGGGGCTTGATGTAACCCAGTGAATGATGGCAAAGTTACAAACATCTTAGCTATGTTTGTCCTTCCACTAAAGAGTTCTTAACCTAAACAGAGAAAAGAGATGTAATAATTACCTTTGTTTCTGAGAAGCATAAAGTTTGCCTACTCTCACCACAGGTATCTCCAGCACTGCTAATTATTTAATTCCAGTCTACAGAGCAGTGTGTTACAAGTTTCTTTTCTTTACACGCGTGCTGGTAGTTCTGCACCTCAGGGAACAGCTTACCTGTTATCCGTCTGATGCCTCGGATCCTTCTTCCCGCTTCTCCTGCAGTGTGTGCTCCCAGACTGTGGCCAATTAAATGGATTTCATAAGGAGAGTATCCGAACATTTTCTGATCATTAAAGTGGTGGTGGTAGGAGATAAGAACACAGGCTTTGAATAACAAGCAAAGAGGGTGCCTGGCATTATGGGCCTCTGGGAACATCTAGACTGACTTTCTGCATAGCAAACAGGGTGTGAGGTCCTTGAGTTAATTACTGTTTAAATTACACTGAGAATTGAGTGAAAAAGGATCCAATCTGGAATTTTAAATGAATAGTGATGAAGGATTCACTGTTGTAGTGTTGGCATGTGCTTAATGTATTCCATTACCCTTGGTGACAAAATATAACCTTCTTTGGATCAATGCCTAATATCATATTCCGTAAAAATTATCTTTTTTTTCTTCATTTACCCTGTTACAGAGCCCTTTTTATCACATATCTGTTCTCCACAGGTCTACTTAGAATATGTGATCATAACACTGAAATATTTTCACTGCCAAGCTCAGGTGGGGTACAATCCATTCTCCTCTTTGCCAAGTGTCACCTGTACAAGACCTGCACTGCTGAGATACTACAGGTGCTTGGGAGGTGGAAAGGTGGGAGATTAATCAGCATGCAGGCTGTACAAAGGGAGCACATTTCATACAGGGATTTGCTGGGGTTTGTGACGGCCAAAACCAGCAAGGTTGCTAATTGCCTGAGCTATTTGCATATGGTTTTGCTTTGTAATGTGTGTACCAAAACAGGCAGATCTGTTGTATTTGCCTGCCCGCCTTTATTGTTAGATGATGGAGTCCTCTGAGTATATTTTACAGCAGTGCTCCAATTTTCCTTTCTTACATTCAAACTCCAAAAGTTTGTAAATTAGAGAAAAGATAATAAAGTGTCTAAGCATCATTTATGCATTTTATTGAGGGAAGAAAGGAAGGCCTAGACTACAAATGGTGCAGTAATAGAGATAATAAATGAGAAACTGAACCAATCATCAAATGACCTGAGATTTATATACAGAGAAGAAAGATCCAGAAGCAAATGTGAGAGGCTAAATGTGAGTTTCCTATATAACAACAGTAGATTGTACCCCACCAGAATCTGGCAAAGTGTTCTTTGATACTCGGGTGATTGCAGTGTTGGCACGGGTGAGCTCTGAACTACCTTTTGCAGTATTTTAAGATGAGAATTCCTGACTAGGATCAAGTCCATAGCCAGGCAGGATTTTGAGTTTCAGCTGCTCTAAGTACTCATGAGTCTTTCTGAAACAATGAGAAATGCTTTGCAACTCAAACTTTGCAACCGAGCAGCTCTGCGCTCTGTGTGTAATGCCTCCAGGGACATGCAGTTCACAACTAGAAGGCAACTGGATGGTTTATTGTGCCTGAAGACAGCAAATACGGCATTATCGGGTGATCCAGGTCCTGCTCGTTTCGGTGTGCTAAGCTGAGATATTAATGTAACGCCGGCAAAACTCTCCAAGGCGCAGAGTTCGCCTCATTTCCATGAAATGCCTGCGTGCCTGTGCCATCATATGGAAATGTTGCCACCTACTGGTCTTTAATTAATTGGCACATCTTCTCGGCCACATTAGCTTAATTTGAGTCTTTTGTGCCAGTGAGAAGTCGTTTCAGGGCTGATAATTAATACAATTAGCTGGATCTCAACTGCATGTGCCGTATTGCTCTGCCTGACCGGACTGGGCAAGGTTCAAACCCAAAGCAGCGGTGTCATAACCCTACTGCATCCACTGGGGAACTCGGGGGGGTAAAGTGGGGTCTTTTACCTGAAAAGTTGTAATGAAATAAGCAACCTCAGCCCCAATCACGCGGAGGTTGTTCACGGCACTGATGTAGGTGCCTTTTGCGCCTTCTTTCCAGTCGACAGCAATGCAGTTGATGTTTTCCACTTCCAGTAACAGCTGGTGTGGGAACACATAAAGCAAAGTATTTAAGGAAACAAAATACCAATCAGAGATTCAGTGTAAATCAGGTAAACATTAAAAGACAACGTAATAATGAAATTTCTTGTTCTTTACTAAATGGAACTCTCTGCTGTAGCCTGTACCACACTGAAACACACACTCTCTTACAAGACAGAATAGAACAAGCCCTTCTGTAAAAAAGTATCGATGATGAAAACTATAATCAAAATATTTTACTTTATGCATATTTGAAATACTTTGTAAATGCCATACAACGGCACAATAAGTATCTATGTGCAGCATGGGACTTTCTTTGAGGGATGTTGGTAGTTTAACTGAATTGTATAGGGTCACCAAGTGTCTTGAAAACTGAGAAAGTCATGTCAGACTGAGAAAGTTTGGAGTGGAGAAGAAAGATTCTATTTCAGTAAAGCAAGCCAATACATGGGTCACTTTGGTACTGGGCACAGTTTTGCTGACATCAGTGATTTTTTCAGGGGAATAATCACGTGTTAGCCTGCAGTTATAGCTACCTGTAACTAAGGCTCACTTAAGGTTTGAGATAAAACAAGATGTGGAAACAAATTAATTTATGAAAGACAGTTAAAGGTGCATGACAAGGAAAACAGAAGCTTGAACTAATAGTGCATCCTGGACTCTCCCCTTTCCTGAAGGGCCTACAAGTTTATACTGTACAGAGACAGAAAGAATTGCTGTTTCTTTTTAACTAGGAAAAGAAAAGGAAATTTAATTTTATGAATGAAGGCACATAATGCTGGAGATCTGTGAGTTAGTATTCAGTGTTGTCTTTGTCTATCTTATCCTTTTCCCTGCCAGCACAGAAGAAACAGCAACAAAAGTAGATCTTGTTTATCTACCAAAGTACACTCTGCTGGTTTTGTGGGAGATTCTGCATTTCATATTTGAAATGGTGTTTTTTCACTGAACTCATTAATCAAATATAAAAGCAAAAAGTTTGTTAGGTTGTGGTTTTGTTTGTTTGGTTTTGTTTCTTTCTTTGGTTGTTTTTCATTTGCTGTTTGTTTTGTTTGGTTGATTTCATTTTATTTGTTTTCAACAACTGAATAGTGGTGAAGCAGAGTGTTATTTATAGGCTGAAACCTGAGCTTTACAATTCAGGAAGGTCTTTTGGCTGAAGGATGGTTCAGCTGCTGCTAATGAGAGCAGTAGCTAAGTGACATTTCTAATCTGATTTTCTGACACCAGTGTAGGGGGTGTCAGACACGCCGTGTTCAGTTTATTGCCTTGATCTGATTTATAGGGTTGGGGAATGGAAACACCACATAGAAAGATCATGGCAGAGATGACCAAAAAGCCTTGACTTTGCTGCCTCCTCCTTGGTGGGAACATTTTGGCGTTTGTGAAATATAATTCTTTGTTCATATCTTCTACTACCTAACACACTGCAAAATAAAAGGTGAATGTTAGTGCCTAAAGGATACTGACAAAGTTACCACTGCTGATGGAAATCAGAGGATATTTTGTCATACCAAGCACATTTCTACCACCCAGCCTGTTTTTCCAGTGCTGCCAAATCCATGAATGATGAAAGTGGTTTTCCTACGTGAAGAAAAATGCGACTTTTGGATGGTTGAGCAGTTTATTGCTGAGATCACCTGTGTGTTAAAGAAAAGACAAATGTTATCTATTCATACTTTCAAACATTTTAAAAAGTCATCTAGGTGGTCCCATCTGTAGGACTAAAGGGACTACTTTGAATGGACAAAGTCTGTGATTTCTAGAACTTGTATCTCTTCTTTCTCAGTTCCACTTTGGTTTCCAAAGAAGTTATACCCATGTGATTTCTGCTGCTGCTATCTATTTTTGTTATTGCAGCAAGAACCCCCTTTTGCAGAATGTGAAGCATCCTATAATGATCACTGTGTCACAGGATGTCTGTTGGTCTCATTTGGATGAGCTCCTCGAGGGAGCAATCCACCAGCTCCACAATTCCTTTGTGAGCTTTAGTTTCAATGTGCTGCTCTGCATCTAAGCAGTAACCTGGTTTTGTCATTAGTTACTCCAGAAAGGCTGGAAGAGCTTCACGAAAGAATTGCATGCAGTAGTGTTAAAGCTACTTAATAATATACTTAATTATGTATTATATATTTTCCTTTGAGAATGGTATCTGACTGTATTGTTTTCAAACAAATACAGGGGCTGTGATGTGAGCTCAGGGAGTTTGGGTGTGGAAAGGCTGGGCCCTAGATAATAGGTACACTTAAACTTAATGTCTGGGAAGTAGTGCAAACGGTACTTTGATTCGTTTCATCAGTAAGAGAACTGCTGAGTAACCTGCTGAGTGTTTCTTGGCACATGTCCCTGCTCTGCAGATCATAGTTTATCACAGGTATAACTTCTCCTCTTCAGAGCATTGGATTCTCAGTGTGGCAACAGGATTGCTGCAAGCAATGATGTCTGCAAGGGCAGTGATGGCACTAGTGCTCATAGTTCAGAGGAATTTACTCAGGAGGTCCCAGCTCCTGATATTCCAGGTTCCTCCACACTGCTCTGCTCAGTATTTCAGGCCATAAGCAGCTTGAGTGTTCTATTCTCAGAATGCAGAGAGACAAGTGAGCATATAAAGTCACTCTGATTTCAGGGTGGACTGTGGGCTTGGAAATTGCCTAAAGTCAGTCATCTTCAGACTTTTGTTTTTAAAAGCCACATTAACTTCCAGCTCAGCTCCCCTTAAGTCTGCTGTGTTTGCTCTCCCATATGATAGTCAGAAGGCAGTTTATTTGAAGGAGCTTGTGATGTTGCTCAGAGACCTAAATACATACAAAAGGTAACCTGCCATAACCTATATCCTTGTGCAGGAAAATACCAGGAAACTTTTTGTGTCCTACAGTTCATTCCTAACATTGTTTTTAGCTTCACCCCAAAGTACGTTCATTACTATGCCCTTTAAACTACCTTCTTGTTTTGACTTGTTTGCCTATGGTGACTGACACAGACTTTGTAACAAGTTAATATTTCTAGGGTTAGTAAGTTTTTGATGTTAAAAATAAATGTCACCTGTGAATTATTTCTTGTTTCTCTGGTGTAGAGAGAGAAGCTGATGTTCATATCTTCTGGAGAATCAGGCAAACCTGTCAGAGGCCTCCCTGGTATCCCAGACCAGGGTGGGTCATCTGTAAAACAGCCAAGCCTGGGGTAGCAAACTTCTTTGCCTAGAGTAGAAGAAATACCTTGTTTATATGTCTGATTGCCTTATGGGTGATGATGTGTTTGGGACTACAACAATCCAAAGAGCACAAAACTAAGCTTTTAACTTTATGTTTAACTTCAAAACTCATTTTTTGAAGTCCATTCTTGTTTCCTTTATGAATATGGCCTGAAGGTTAGACAAAGTAAAGACCCACACACTGTTTTGACATGATTTTTGAAGCTTGTAAAGTATTAGTTCAATTTCCTTTTAAAAAACAGTCTTTTAAGAAATCCTTGTTGGAATTGCTCCTGCATGGTTTTGGAATTGCTCCTGCACACCCCAAAGCATCGTGTGTCTTCTCACAGGTATGAAGGATATCTATGCAGTAACCTCATACTGTGAATGATATGAACATTTCCTTCAATTTAGTAGTTTTTTTCTAGATCAAATGGGTCTCATGCTCACTTAAACTCAACTTTTATGTTTTAGCACTCTTGTGCTAAGCACCTTGTTGCTGACTAGTTCTTTGTATACAACAATAATGTAAAGATAGCTCAGGCATTGCCTTGATAGAAGTGGGATATGTGACTCTGAATTTCTGTATGGGTTTTCAGCACAGAGTTATGTCTCTTGTGTTCTTAATAAATTCTAAACAAAGCAGAGCCTTTTAGCATTAGTTCTATGCACAGTAATAGACGTTGTCATACAACAACTCACAAATCATTCCACAGTTTCAGTGTAAAGGAAAGTAATGGCCATCTTCTCCTATATATCATTTCATCTGAATTCACTTTCTAGCAGTGGATTTTAAAGATATAATGTCTCACCTATTACTGTGCCAAGGAGAGAAAATGCAATAATCCACATTCCAACCACCTAGAGCAAATGGAATATACAGGTTAGACATTTTATTTAGAGTGATTTGCCCTTTTTAAAAGGGGGTAATACAAAGAGAAATGCAAAGACCTGCGCCAGGAGGGGAATAACCTCACACACTGGCCTGTACAGAGTGGGGACCCATTAGCCAGAAAGAAGCTTTCCAAAAAGAGATCTGAGAGTCCTGGTGAGCACCACAAGCCACCAAAGTGCCCAGCAGCATCCTGGGCTGCTTTAGGAGGCTTGTTGCCAGCAGGATGTGAGGACTGATCCTTCCCCACCACTCGTTTTTGCTGTTCATTGCATTTCTTGCATGAATTCTGCATGCAGAGTGCTGAAGGAATTAACCAGATCATAGTGTCCTGATATTTTTTTCCCAGCTCTGAGGAAATGTGTGAGAGATGTGGTACAACAGAGACAGTGAAAGCAGCAGAGGTTTAGATGGAATATTGGGGGAAATTCCTTCACTGAAATGGCTTTCAGCTGGAACAGGCTGCCCAGGGAAGTGATGGAGTCAGTGCTCTGGAGGGATTTAAAATATGTGTAGATGCACTTAGGGACGTGGTTTAGGGGTGGACTTGGCAATGTCAGGTTAAGGATTGGAGTCAATGATCTTAAATATTTTTTCATTTTAAACAATGACCTGATTCAATCTTCAAGCTCTTTGGGCTGCTTTTAGCCAGGGCTCTATTTATTTATACACTCTCATATCCCTGACTTTATACAGATTCCTTTCCTCTACACTTCCTTTATTTGTCTTTTCCAGGACAGGAGTTCCATTTATTTCACCTCTCCTCCCCTCCCATTCACTCTTCTAGGTGTTTCTTATGGCATATATATCCAATCTCCAACATAAGGCTTTTATTTTAAACCAAAAATTTGAACTTGCCACTGGGATGAAGAAATATTTGGAAAGGTCTTTAGAAATATTAAGAAAATACGGTAAATTTGGTAGTTACAATCTCGTTATGTGGGTAACATTCCTCAAGGGATATTTTTACCGATGTGAGAAAGTTAGAAAACCAGTGCTCCAAAACTCCTTGACAGCACAAAATGCTCTCAGAAGCAAAGAAGAAACAATTAGGAATGTTACAGAAATCATCCTTGAAGCTTATGTGAGAAATGTCAGAGAGCAGGTGTATGTGCTTGTTTCGGGTGGAAGTTGGATTACTTGGCTGTAATGTCATGGTTTCCTAGTAAGGCCAAATCAGGTAGGACAGAGAGGGTATCAGCAATCTCTAATAAAGGTGGGAAGTTGCTGCCAAATAAAAATGATCAATACTTTCTTTCAATGGGTCTTCCTTCCTTTGAAGGCAGAAAACAAAAATGTACATGTCNATGACTGTACTTTTAAGTCCCACTCATGTACCCACACACCTATCTTAGGACGTGCACAGAAGCAGACACGTACATTCTATGAATGAGAAGCAAGCCCAAATCTTAGGAGTTTTCATAATCAATATTTTAACCTAATAATTCCCCTGCAATAAATTGATTATAAAAAATATTCTAAACAAATTTTTTTATTTATAAATACCTAAGAATCTGACTTACCATTCTCTTGTAACCCTTGTTATCTTTTTCTTTGGTGAGTAATATCAGATTACAGAATGGCTTGTTTTCTTTAATGAAAGTTCTGTAGCTTTATGCTGAAAAAAAAATTAGAAAAGAGATTAAAAACCTATGGGTAACTTGGTAAAGTGGAAGAAACTGGAAGAAAACAAGAGGGAAAAAAAAAAGAGGAAGATTGGTAACTGGGAATTAATGGCTAGTCACATATTTAATAAGGAAAACGTCAACCTCAACATGTACATTTTTGNCCCATTAGCCAGAA
This sequence comes from Pitta sordida, assembly GCA_013390025.1. Lineage (NCBI taxonomy): Eukaryota > Metazoa > Chordata > Aves > Passeriformes > Pittidae > Pitta > Pitta sordida. Next base: position 539,805 of record WEKX01020279.1, read on the forward strand.
AGAAGCTTTCCAAAAAGAGATCTGAGAGTCCTGGTGAGCACCACAAGCCACCAAAGTGCCCAGCAGCATCCTGGGCTGCTTTAGGAGGCTTGTTGCCAGCAGGATGTGAGGACTGATCCTTCCCCACCACTCGTTTTTGCTGTTCATTGCATTTCTTGCATGAATTCTGCATGCAGAGTGCTGAAGGAATTAACCAGATCATAGTGTCCTGATATTTTTTTCCCAGCTCTGAGGAAATGTGTGAGAGATGTGGTACAACAGAGACAGTGAAAGCAGCAGAGGTTTAGATGGAATATTGGGGGAAATTCCTTCACTGAAATAAATGGCTTTCAGCTGGAACAGGCTGCCCAGGGAAGTGATGGAGTCAGTGCTCTGGAGGGATTTAAAATATGTGTAGATGCACTTAGGGACGTGGTTTAGGGGTGGACTTGGCAATGTCAGGTTAAGGATTGGAGTCAATGATCTTAAATATTTTTTCATTTTAAACAATGACCTGATTCAATCTTCAAGCTCTTTGGGCTGCTTTTAGCCAGGGCTCTATTTATTTATACACTCTCATATCCCTGACTTTATACAGATTCCTTTCCTCTACACTTCCTTTATTTGTCTTTTCCAGGACAGGAGTTCCATTTATTTCACCTCTCCTCCCCTCCCATTCACTCTTCTAGGTGTTTCTTATGGCATATATATCCAATCTCCAACATAAGGCTTTTATTTTAAACCAAAAATTTGAACTTGCCACTGGGATGAAGAAATATTTGGAAAGGTCTTTAGAAATATTAAGAAAATACGGTAAATTTGGTAGTTACAATCTCGTTATGTGGGTAACATTCCTCAAGGGATATTTTTACCGATGTGAGAAAGTTAGAAAACCAGTGCTCCAAAAGTCCTTGACAGCACAAAATGCTCTCAGAAGCAAAGAAGAAACAATCAGGAATGTTACAGAAATCATCCTTGAAGCTTATGTGAGAAATGTCAGAGAGCAGGTGTATGTGCTTGTTTCGGGTGGAAGTTGGATTACTTGGCTGTAATGTCATGGTTTTCTAGTAAAGGCAAATCAGGTAGGACAGAGAGGGTATCAGCAATCTCTAATAAAGGTGGGAAGTTGCTGCCAAATAAAAATGATCAATACTTTCTTTCAATGGGTCTTCCTTCCTTTGAAGGCAGAAAACAAAAATGTACATGTCACCAGGTGAGTAAAAGAAGAAATTTTATTATTTTGCAAAATGTTCATACATTCTGTAATTAAGAGGGATGTAGTGTGGATAGAAGACACTTTTTTAGTTGCAAGCCTTTCTATATTGGTCTATGTTAATGACAAAAATATTGCAAAGAAGTAAAAAAATTATGTCTTTCTAAAAGCACTTCTGGCAGCATGCAATTGGAAAATTCTTTCACTGGGGATTTAAGAGGCGTAGTGCTGAACAAGAGGAACTGGAATGACTTGTTTGGGAATGTGATCTCAGCCCAGCCAGTATTGCTGGCAGGAGACTGCTGAACACTTAGCTTGGTTAATATACTCAATGGACAGAGGACATGCACTTAAAAAAACCCAAACCAACAAAAAAACCCCAGCACTAAATATATCTAAATTGCTGTTCAGCTCTGAAAAATGTATCTTTAGGCTGACATCCTAATGTATGATAACTGCACTGGAGCAGTGGTTGTCCTCCACAACAGGCCAAGTCACCTTCAGGACACTGTTGCTCAATCTGTGATTCATGGGCCGCTTGTGGATGGTTTGTGAGATACGAGAAAATCTGGATAATGACTGTACTTTTAAGTCCCACTCATGTACCCACACACCTATCTTAGGACGTGCACAGAAGCAGACACGTACATTCTATGAATGAGAAGCAAGCCCAAATCTCAGGAGTTTTCATAATCAATTATTTTAACCTAATAATTCCACTGCAATAAATCGATTTTAAAAATATTCTAAACAAAATTTTTTATTTATAAATACCTAAGAATCTGACTTACCATTCTCTTGTAACCCTTGTTATCTTTTTCTTTGGTGAGTAATATCAGATTACAGAATGGCTTGTTTTCTTTAATGAAAGTTCTGTAGCTTTATGCTGAAAAAAAAATTAGAAAAGAGATTAAAAACCTATGGGTAACTTGGTAAAGTGGAAGAAACTGGAAGAAAACAAGAGGGAAAAAAAAAAGAGGAAGATTGGTAACTGGGAATTAATGGCTAGTCACATATTTAATAAGGAAAACGTCAACCTCAACATGTACATTTTTGGCCACTAGAATTAAGATATGAATTATGAAGAAATATTTAATGCATGGAAGAATTAAAAAGATGGAACATTTTTTGTCTCTTGTTACCAAAGCCAGTTGATATTCACACCAGGAAAAAAGTATTTATGGTGATACTGTGTTCAGGCAACAATTCTAGATCTGCTGTAGAAGAGCTGCTAAAACTGAATTTTCTAAAATAATGGGTCTTCAGTAATTCATAGCTGAGATCCTTAAAAAAACCCCAAACTATAAAAAAAAGTATTGACAATTTTTTTCTAATATTCGTAAGAAAATTCCACATACATAATTTGAAGAAATCTAATATGATGAGAGGCAAAAAATAAACAGGATGGATGACCAGAGGAATTTCAGAAGAGTTTCAGTCCAGTCTCAGCCTGAGCCAGAATAATGAAACTCTCCACAGGATATTCAGTCATGAAATAAAAACTGTGGAAAACTGTTAAAAGATGAAGTTGTGTAATTGAATTCAGTCACATGACATGACAAACTAAGTGACAGTCTTATAAGATCAACATTTAAAGTCGTATGATACTCGGATTTTAAGAAGATCTCCTCTGCCACTTGATATTTTGAAAAAGAAAGTAAAATTATAAACATGTAGTACTACAACAGTTAAGTAGATTAAAATTAAACGCATGGATTAAGTAGATTAAAAATTGAGTAATTGTTGCATTTCAGACTACAGCTGAAACAACTAGATGGCAGCTTCTGGATTTGCAAATACAGATCTTGCTACTGTGCACCATCATATATGATATACAGTATTATATTATGAGATGGCCAAGCTGTGATCAGGTTGTTTAGATGTTTTTCTTATTTTTTTACCCTATAGTTACTCACTGCTCATGCTGGATCATCACTAAACAAGGTTTTAGACGAATCAATTCCTGGCATTACACTGCATGGCTGCTTTCAGCACTGGCATTTCTGGATATGAGCTCATACTGGAAACATTCTGACATCTAGACTAAGGGACAGTAAAAAAAGGTGCAGGTTATGAATGTTGGATTTTTATTTATTTTTTGTGTGTGTGAAAGTAAATTCTGTCACACTGCATGTCATACTATAGAGGTGAACATTTCAGGAAGCTATAACTGAAAAGGTCTTTGAAACCTTGATGACTTGTGACTTTTGGAGCACCAAGGAACTCATTAGGTTTTGTTTCTACTTATACTGTTGGGAGAATACTATATTCAGTGTGTATATATATATATATTATTCAATACATAGATAGAGCTGCCTGCACACTTTAGCAGGCACATGAAAAACCAGAGATTACAACAAAGTTGTGTTGGATTATCATGAGAATGGCAAAGAAGTGAAAAGAAGACCTTTTAGTTTAGGGTTGTCTTGAAATAGTCATCCAGCTGGAGGCACAGGGCAAAAGCACAGCAGGTTTCAATATGGAATTTTATCTAATTTTCATGTGACAGTGAGAAATAACATGGACGAGGGTGGATGACCTACGCAATGCCTTCCACTTCTTAGCCCTGTGTTTCAAGGGGGCCAAATGGGAAGTTAGTCTCACCTCAGCAGCCTATGCTGACATAGGGAACAGCCTTTGATAATATCATACCGTGCAAAGCAAGCAGTGTTAGAGCAGGAACAGCCCCTTCAGTAGTAACCATCTGCAGTGTTGGCTCACATTCACCTGTTAAGTGTGAGTATAGAAATTGTAGGTGACATTTTGTTCCCTTTGCATATTCTTACATGACTTTGAGCCCGAGGCATTTAGACAACACTTGCTAGTTACACACCTGAGTATTGACCACTACTTGGAATGATGAAAGAAACCCAGGAAAAAGGAATTCCATTACTATCTTCAGGCCTCATTAAGGGGATCATGTATGTATTTGCCCATATATGTACAGATAAACGGTGTGCACAGTACTTAGCAAAAGGCTGGTGATATGATGCACTTAATTCTGGTAGGAGAGTAATTGGCATCATCAAAGACTTGATTTCATCTCCAGCCCCTCCCCATAAACAGCCCACAGTAGGGTCCTGGTTCTGGATGAAGGCACTTCGCCACTGCTTCAACACAAACAAGTAATAATATGTAAAACAGAATCTTGGCATTAGCCAGTCTGCTTTCCTGCTTGCTCATCAGCTTGTAGGTACAGTGAAGCTCTCCAGGAGGAAACAGGCCATAATTAAATACAAATTTAACCTTAGAGACATTTTGTAGCTGAGCAAAGATGTTCAGAACCTTCTGTAGATTTTCTTCCTCTGACCTGTGCAGCAGGAGGCGATAGTCAAGGCAGGGCTCACACGGGTTGTCTGGTGTGGGTAGTAGATTTCTCAGAGTGTCACTGACTCTTAAACTGAATCTGAGGCAGTGGACTAGGGCATTCACCTTAAATGACTCAGAATAGTCATGCAAATTACTTTCTTGAGGCGTTTAATGTGGGAAGAACTCCAATAAAACCATAGTAAGTATGTTGGAGGGTGCTGGAAGATTTAGGGTTTTAAGTCAGTTTCTTGGAAAGGGTATACAATCTAAAGAAATTGTAGGATAATAGTAAAGAAAGTATATTAGGTAATAAGTCTTTGGCTTGTTATTCTGCAGTATTTTCTCATATTCCCTAAATAATAGGGTTCTCACCTTGACCTCATATTAAGGCATTCAAATTTATAGACAATTATTACAATTTAATCCGAATACAAGCATCAGAGAAAACCAAAACAAACCAACAACAAACATGATTCAGTTTGGGGAAGTGGCTCTGCCAGTTCTGAGTAACTAGAGAACCTTCAGCTGACCTGTAGCCACCACCTGGCCACTTGTCTGTCATTCCAGGATGCTCTCAAATGTTTCTCTTCATGATTAGTCTGCTCTTGAACTTAGTCAACTCCAAGACCAGTGTTATTGGCCTTCTGCCATTTCTGAAGTGCAAAATAACCCCTGACAATTACTAGTACAAGACTATCTGTGTAGAGTTGTCTACCCAAAACAGTTTCATTTTCCATATTCTTCCACGTAACATCTCCATAATTCCATTTGAAAATAATGCTTAAATATGTAGCCTATTTTATCATCCTTTTAAATTTCTGCTGTTATTTGTTCTCACGCATTTTCCCTTAAAAAAAGAAGTCCAGATACCATCTACAAATACTGTCATTTTGTTCTTCCTTTAAAAACACAGGGATATATTCAGTCTTAAATTACCTTAGCCCCCCTGAATCCACACGGTTTTCCTAGCTGCATCACATTATCACAGCCCAGAAGTTCTCATCTCCTACTGGGATTTCCTGGGATTGAAAAGTTTTAAGCCTTGTAGCTGATTCCAGGGTTTCTCTTTCTCTCCTCAGGATCACTCTGAGTGCTGCTGTTTGCTTTTTGCATGTTGATTCAGGTCATACCATTCAGCCTGTCTATTTTTAAGCAGGAGTCCTTACAGCCCTCTAGCCCCAGCCAGCTGTTAGTACAGACACTTCCCCCCAGATCCCACCAATTTTTCAGCCACTTACCACTCTGAATGCAGAAAGAGTTGCCACTTTGCAGGCACCTTTCAGCCAGCTCCCTTTCAAATCCTGGTTGCCAGTGGCTCTTTTCACTTGGAATCAGTCCCACGACGGTAGGTGCAGACCTGCCCACACAGCCTCTAATTATAGGCTTGGTGTGGGTGAGTGAGAACCTCTGTAACAACGATACCCCCGCTGCTGGATAGAACGGATGTTGCTTTTTCCTGTCACCTGGCATATCTAATTCATCAAAATCTTCAGCTCTTGAAGTTTTGCTAGTTTGAAGAGAAGCAAGAAGAGGTCATGTGAGTCCTCAGAGGGTTTATTGTACATAAGATTCTTAACAATCAACGTGAAATGCTGTCCTGAGTTAACTGGTTATTTTAAGCTCATGTTACGGGTAATGGTCTGACTCTCCTCTGCAGGGGAGCTCAGAATAGCAGGTTAATGCCCTTGCTCGGTGTCCCCCCCTAGAAGTCACCAGCTACCTCTTTGTTAGCCATATAACATGTCTGTACATGCCCTGTAAAAGCAAACCCTTGCACATTTTCATATAACCAAACTTATTTATAATTTTTTATTTGTTTTTGTGGTTTTTTTAGTAATAGTAGATTAGGCTCTTTTAAAAAGGGGGAGTAAGAAATGAAGTCTTACAATTTAGGGGCAATATAGATATCTGAGTATTTAATAGCTTTTTCTACTGCCATTACTCCAGCTCTGCCTACCCAATACCATTTTGATTAATCATAAGGCCAAGAGGGATTCACAGGTTAGGTGTCTATGTACCAAGCTCTCTTATCAGTTGGCATGCTCTGAATACAGCTGGCATATCCTGACAATATTTTCATCCACTTAGATTAGATAAATCACAGCTACTTTCATTCAAAATTGTTTCAGGAGAGGGACAGGATAACGGTAATCCTGTCATTCATCTTTTCATGACCTGTCCATCATGTAAATCCCAGGATCTCTTCTGTGCTCTGGAGGCTGAGTCACAGCTGTATCAGAACCCAGCTCTTTCAGTTCCTGGGCAAGACCTCGAGTGCCTACACTGCTATCTACAGGATGGGTGCTGCCACAATCACCTGGGCAGGCAACTGTATAGGAGCCACTGCCTTCCTTACACAAGGAGAGATTCAAGGGCCTCAGGGCAGGAAGTAACAGTGGGGTGAATCTACCGTTCATATAAAGAGCCACTTTGTGGTCTTGAGATATGTACATTGCCTGAAAGAAAATATAATTTTACAGATAACACCTTGTTCTTTTTGGTGAAGCGATGCAAGCCAGTGCCATAAATGAAGACAATAATTAGAAAGAAATCTCAGAGGAATGTGGTGGTAGCAGTGGCTGGTTAAGGACTGGATCTCATATTTAATTGTTGTTCACACTGAAACATGTATGTAATTTCAGATAAGACAGAACAGATCAAGCTAATAAGAAATTATCAGCACCACAGTGTGTTCACTTATTGGAAGATGGAAATGGGGCAGCAGTTATGGCACAGGTATCTCCTCAAAACAATGTACTTCATTAGATAAGTCTGGGCAGGAACGAGTTTGGGGAGCCAAGGAAAAGAGATAAGGAACGTCATGTGCCCCATTTGTCAAAATTCTGACATGTAAGTTAAATGGAAAGCAGCAATGTGAAAACAGTGCCTCTCTACGATGAAATATCTTCAGAAACTGATGAACACCTTTGTGTGGAAGTCAGACCCCTTTAAAACAATTTTTTAGGCGACCTGGATTGATGGATATGCTGTTCCTTCCACAGAGTTAACCTTTGTGTGTGAGTGCTGCAACAGTGCCACTGACTTTTACTGTTGATGTATTTTGGAGGGAATACACAGTGGTAATGACTAAATTAATGTAAGCCAGACCCAATTAACAGCACAAATAATTTCTAACCCATGTTGTAGGGTTTTGAGGTCTATCTCCTTTTAGGAATGGTCAAATAATCTGTGCCTGGTTTATAACTTAAGAGTAACAATAGGTGTTTGTGGGCCATAAGTCTGACTTTTGCAGTTGCCTCTGACAATGTGCAAGTGAACACATCCAGTGGTTGTATAAATGTGAGCCTGGGAATTACCAAGGACATAAATGCATTTTGGTAGCAGTGACCTTCACACAGGTAGGAAAAAGAGGATCAAAACACTCATTGAAAATCATGTTCTCCAAAGGAATGTAAGAAACTGTGTTTCAAGTGCAGAAATATATGAATTCCCAAGGCTTTAATAGAAAGGTAAGTGTATAAAATTCTAAAAGCAACATTTTTGTCTCTCATTTCAATTTTAGATTGAAGATGGTTAATGAATTTATTAGCTTGGATGGAGGTCATCTGGAAGCAGCTTCCCCTAAAGAGTTGCTAATATGTATAAACAAAGACCACTCAGCTCCTTGCAGGATGTTGCCTGTAGTCTCTGAGTGGCAGAGCAGTGAATAAAAGACTTTCTCGATATGTTTAACACCAATGTTTTCTTCCCAATCAAGTGAACAGATTTTATATTGACTAGAGACAAAACCTATTTGCCTTGGGGAATCCTTTCCAGTATCACACAATAGCAATACAAGGAATATTTTGGAATTATAAGTATGTATTTATGATTTTCCATAACACATGCTGGATGTTAATAAATCAGTCAAAGGAGGCAAAGATAATTTAACTGTTGGTCTGTGAGCTGGAGATTTATGAAGTGTACTATTTAAAGGAACTAACACTAGAAGAGAGACCTTTAGAGCAAATGATGAAAGTAACTCAAGGCAGAGAGAAGTCAATAAGGACAGCCAGACTTTCTATACAAGTAACGGGCAGAATTAAAGGGAAGAGGGTGAAGTTCATTATTTTGAATGCTTTATGTCCTAGTAATGCTAGAATATTAAACTTATTTGAAAGAATCACGTGAAATAAAAGGGTATAGCTCAATGGCCTTGGAGGTTGAGAGGCAAATGCATATTGTGAATGTGTGGATAAAGGCAGGGCTCTGACAAGCTCATCACAGCCCATGGCTCAGAACCAAGCGAGTCATCTGGGACTCTGGGCATCTCCTGCATTTGGCCCTGAGTTTTCCTCTTGTCACAAAAAAGGAAAAAAATTGTGGGATGGGCAGGGGACTGACCCCACTGCCAGCCTGTATTTTCATGTATTGCTTATGCTTCCGGTGTTGCAAGACACTTGCCCCATCCAACCTTGTAGTGCCTGGGAGGGGAGGGCAGGTGTGTGTTCCTGCAGCACAGCAACATGGGCGTGCTTTGTTTGTGCAAGGGCTGGTGATGATGTGTGTTCTTTCTGGGAGTTTTTATACTTTTGCTAGTTACAGAACAGATTATTGGCTGTGTTTTGTCTTGGAAATACACCATAAAAGTAGATTTGGACATGCTATCAGCTTCTGCTTCCTAATTATTGGAAACAGAGTAACTTGAAGAAGCTTGGAGATTATTTGAAATTCCAAAGTCCCTGAAACCATGTTATGACAAAAGGAGAGTGAGAGACCCACAGGTTTGGTAGAGAGCCCCTCTAGAGAGAGTTACTGATAGGTCAGTGATCAATTCTTTACCCTCCCAGTCAGTTTGGTTTTGGAAGAACAACTCATATAAGTTTTGCAAATGCACAGTTTTTTTGTTTTACTTCGGTCTCAGGAGCCTGACAAACATAACTGTTAGAGCCAGAAGTTACTCAGAATGCCCTGACTGTACTAAAGCTTCAGAAGAATCACTTTCCAAAGTTTTTATTTCGCCTTCTATGTAACAGAGGCACATTCAAGAAATGGAGGCCGCTGTAGGAAAAAATCAGTAACTCACTGAAGAAATTGAGTAGGGGACTGTAGGTAAATAATTTTGCTATAAGGATATCCAGGAGGAAATGTAAGAGAAGGGAGTGAGGCAATACCCCAGTAGGAATGGTAACTGGAAAAACAGACTTGCTGCCAGCTGATGTGATCTTACCGGCAAGTTGGTAAGTGGTATGACACAACCGTGGGCTGAAAAATATCCCAAACTGATTTCAGGTATACCAAAACCACCTTCAGAATGTGTTATCAGGTATTGAACCACTGTAGTCATCCACTTACTTCTGATAAACCAAAGATAAATACACTAATCTGAATTCAATATAAAAGGGGAAGTATGAAAACTTATTCAAATGCAACTATGTAGAAAAGAAATAGTTGGGGAAATAGGAGACTGAATAGAGAAAAAAACCCCATATAAAATCATGTAGACACACACAAAATACAGATTATGTACAGCAGAAAGAAAAAAAATTATCTGTTTTCACCTGGAAAAAAAAAAATGGATTTTCCTGTGGGGTTCCTAGGAAAGATGCTGTCAAGAGACTGTGCAATAAAATGATATCATCAGAAAGGAGATAGTCATAAAGACAAAATGGAGGCTCTGGGAAGGCTTTCAGTAAAAGATTTTTGTCAAGGTTCATTGTAAGAAACATAAAAGACCAGAATAACTTGGTAGGTTCCTTCATACAAATTTGTGGTTATTTTACAAAGAATTTATCTCTACATTCTCGTGTATTAGAGTAAAGTGAAAAAAAATCTGAGAAGTCACAGACCAAGGCAGGATAAAGAGCAGGAAGAGCGACAATTGCACAAACTGAATGTTGAGGTCTCTGCCTATGAGTCCTATTTAATCAATTTTAACTATTCTTTCTATTTTAATTCTGAAATAGCTTTTCTGACATCACTTATAAAGTAAATAGAGAAGTGAAGTAGATTGTAGTTTGGATTGCTTATTGTTGCAGTCCTCCTCTTACATAAATGTTTCAAGAGGTTTGTTTTTGTGTGTATTTGTTTTACCTTACCTCATTGATGAAGAAGTGTCACAAAAGAGCAAAGGGCCTGAGGCTGAAAGCTTTACAGTGTTTTTTTTTAGCAATTTACCGTTATCATAATTTTTGTAGTGAACACATGCTCAAGGAGTATAAAATTAAATTTGTATTGTAATTCTAAAGCACTTATAGTGTGGCAGAATGTCCAAATAATGTAAAATACTGAATGCAAACCATAAGATGTCCTTAAAATCCCTGGAGAAATGAAGCACATTTCATTTATAAAAGTGCTACCTTTCAACATGACACACAAATATATCAAATGGTGCATCTCACTTGAGATTTTAAAGATGCAATTTACATTGTTCTGAAATGCTGACTTACATTGTTGTAAAGACCAGAAAGAATTACCTGTTCCAGGCTTTGTCAAAGGCAGATTGTATCATGAAATATCAAATCCTTGGATTTTTTTGACAAGCTTCATTAGTACAAAGTAATAGTATCCAAAGATTTCTTACAAGTAACAATTTAAAGTTTTGAATAAAGAAAAGAAAAAAGATGAAGACTATTTGCTCCCAGCAACACACAGCTGCTGTCAATGCTTTTTCCCCCCACCTTTAGCTTGTATAAATAAATCTCTCTTGTCTAAAACTATTGTATCAAAAATGCAGTGTCGATGTCTATTATACTAAAGAATAAAAATTAAGAAATAACATGAAAGAAATGAAAACAGTAAAACACAAGGGGAAGAAATTAATGCAGTATTTTATTTTTAGCTGAAATGATTTGGTGAGAAAATTCATGTTTTTAAGTAGTCTAATCACAAGTCATCAGCCCATATGAACTGTCATGTTTTATCAGAAAGCTGTTGAAACCAATAGTCTAAAATTAAATAAAATGAAACTTGTATTTTTTAAAGAATATGATTAATTATTCATAAACCCCATCAAATTAATTTTTAGAATCGCAAAAGTGGGACAGATAAGTATGGAGGGAGGAGAGGATGGGCTTTAGAGAAGTCTTGAGTTCAACTGGACATCGCTTCCTTCCTGTGAGAAGTGATGCCCCGAACGACACTGATCATCCTCCTGTCTCATGTCACTAAATCTGTTTGTGGTCCTGCTGCACACATTTTTGTGATCCTGAGGAAAATATTTCCATTTATTTTGCCACAATTCCTGGCTGTCAGAAAGGCAAAATAGGTCTTTCTTTTCCCCTCTTTGAGTCTCCTTAATTTGTGCAACTCTGGGGCAGAGAGCCATGTGTGATTTATGGAGGCTGTTAAAAACGGTGTAATTACCAGCTGCAGTTATTTCAAAACTGTGTATAAATACCTGGGGGGTTGTTTTGTACATCTCCAGGGGATTCTACTCTGCTCACATGCAGATGGTAAGGCTTCAGAAGCTGTGACTCTGAGAAGGCAAACAGCTGATTTATCAAATGCCTTAAGTGAGTTCCTTCGGCAAACTTCACAGGAGGTGACAGGGTTCTGATGTCTCAAAATTATTGCTGCATAGTTTGAAACACACCTGTTCATCATTCACATTCAGGCTTGTGTAACGCTGGTAAACCTTGCTGGAAGTACTCTGGTTGTTAGGATGGGACAGAGCAGAGTTGCCCAACGTGATTGATACATGTAATTTCTGCACCCAAATTACAAACGTAAAAATTGTTTGCATGTCTTAGAACACAGTCAGTAATTAAACTGAAAGAAATTTTGTAGGTAGCTTGTGTTGAAACAAAACCAACCTTAGCTTATTTTGCCTGATGCTGGTAACTCTCAGTATCCTGGTTTTTGTTAATCAGGATAATCAAAATGTTAACAAATTTGGAGTGGCAACACTAATGCAAATATTGTAGCTCAAGCCCAACTTCGGCATCCTCACAAAGGCAAAATAGAGGTTGAAAATTCAGCTTCGCCGGTAAAGATAAAATGGTTGAAGAAAATAGTTACATGTTGAAGGCTGCCAGAAAATTCAAGGTCTTCAGTAGTGCAACACAGTTTTGAGAAAGAAGATGCCTGTCTCAGGTATAAAGTCTCCCAGCTCACCCAGCGGAGAACTCATCAATGAGTTTTTCCCCAGGAAAAGGCAACTATCAAATATTTTGCAGTACCTTAAGCTGTCCTGCTTCACACAAACTTTGACAGCAGTTTCTCCGTACAACACCGTACACAGTCTCAGCTCCTAAGCAGTCCTTTGGATGTGCTGCTAAAATATTGCTTAAATATGTTCTTCAGGAAGGCAGGACATGTCAGACAAGAACATTGAAAATCTGATTATTTTTATATTTAAAATTATCCCTCAAACTCCTCACATAGAAGCAACCAGATGTTTCTGAAAGCATGCAAATATCCTTTCCCTCAAGTACACACTATTAATTAATTTTATCTGTCTATGCTCCTGTTTTCTCCCCTTACTCTTTTTTTGTATTTTCTTCTTTAGTTTTGCTCTTTTAAAAAATCTTTCTTTATCTTATTTTGTTTTCATATTTTCATTTTTTTTTAAATTTTATTATTAGTTTCTTGTCTTTGGATGCTCCTCCTAAGATGATGGTGTTTCAAATGGCAATTGGCAATGTCTCTTTTTTTTCATGTTTTATTATTTTTCCCATTTTATTATTTTTCCCCTTCACTGTGAAGTGTAACCACACTGCATGTGTGTTATTAGTGACCTACATGTTAGCTGTCATTGTTACCACAATTCACAGAAGTGTAACTCCCCTGTATGGAGGAAAAACTGGCAACACTGAGTTGGAAACAGATCTTCTGTAGTAGATTGGACAAATTTTTCAGAATCTGTTGGGTGAGCCCTCTTAATCATTTGCTTCTGACTGAAGTGTCCTCTTCCAGAAGGTGACAGGGGACAACCACAGCATCCCTGGCTGAGCCTCAGCAAAATGACAGGGCTTGCCACATGCTGGGCTGCACAGTTCCACACCCACAGAACACAGACCTGCCAGGAGGGGAAGAGTTTAAGGAAATAATTTTCAGTACAATGGGACATTTTCTTAGCAACCCAACAAAGTCTGTATAAATCCTCTTTATTTCATGTCAGGTCAAAAGCATGAGTTCAGTAGACTGAGAACATAATGTGTGTGTTATTAAATTACTAGTTAGTGACTAATTATTACATTTTAGGATGTGTTTGCATTTATGCTCAAGCTCCATTAGCATTTTAATTTGGGACAGGAGTGTGTTTTTGAAAGGAATTGCTCGCTCCATTTTCCCCACTTACCACACTTTGGTTTACATGACAAAGTGGAGTGGACACATCAGCTGGATTCATTTTGGTTGAAACTAGGGTGTGCTCCAATCCATATATATATGTATATGTATATCTAATGTCCTGCAGATGCCAGTGAGTGTCAGGTCCATGGGCTGAGTTTGGAATCAGCTTGAAATATCCTACCCAGGCAAATGCACTGTTCCTCTCTGCAGAGGTGTTTCTGATGTGTGGTGCTAGTGGAGATGTAGGCACATGAAACTGTAATTTAGGAGAAAAACTTCTATCTTTCTTACAAGTGCAAGGCTCCTCTGAATTTCAGATCTGGTATCTCTGGTTTTGGGGGTGGTCTGGTTGCAGTGCTGAGCTGGTGGAAATAACTGTAGTCAGTGAAACACTCAGGCACTGCCACAAAATTTGGATTAGACTTTTTTTAACCGCTTGCTTTAAGGAACATGATACCATGCAAAGGTGCTCAATGTATTTTTTCCCTTTTCCCTTTTTCTCTCCCCCTCCTTTTCTTTCTTGGTCGATTGGTTGTTGTTCCCTTTTCCTCCCCACCCCCACCTCCCCTCACCCCTACCCCCTCACCCACAGACTGGAACACCATTAGATTGTGTACTTACCTATTTCCATTTTCCCCAGATACTATTGTGACTTCTTCAGCTCCCATGCAGCCTCTGTCCACATGACCCAGATGCTTATTCCAGAGAAACTCAACTTTTGAAATGTTCCCAGAAATTTCTGTATCAATGTAGTTCAGGTATGTGCTGCCTGGTTTGAAAGTTCCCCTGCCAAAAGAAAAGCACAGAATTATTTTTGGTGTTTCCTACACAAATGAGGGGTAAAGTACCACTACAGTACAGGCAGTAAGGGAGATGAGCTGTGGGATGCCATGAGAGTTGAAGCTTTGTATGCTATTGTTGTAATTTATTTTTTCTTAAGATAGGGTTATAGATCAGTTCTGTCCTCTCTGCTGGTTAGTCATTCAAGCCATTTAAGACTCTTTAATGAAGTCCTTTGACTTTTTGATTGATCGTACCCCCATCCAGTACCTTTTTTGGACAAAGAATATAACAGAGTTAAACTTGAGGGAAAATAAAAATACATAATGTGTGTGTGTATCTATAGATATATAAAATGCACCTTTCACTTTATCTTTTTGGTAAGGTTTAGAAAGGAATGTCCCACTGACATTTTGATCGATTTCTTCCTCCGAATCAGTACTGCAATTTTTTGCCTTCCCTGAAGCTGTTGCAGTGGTGCTGATGCCCCCTTGTCTCTCCCAGAATTATTCGTCCTGAATAGCTGGAGGAAGTTCTCAGGACTTAATGTCAATTTTTAACCCCTTTGCATGAAGTCTGTGGTGCAGATACAAGATAGGCAAGTCGGTGAAGGCCACAAAGTCTCAGTATTAACCTGACTTGAGAAAGTACAAGAAACATACACAGGGAGGTAGGTGATTGTGAATCCCAGGACAGGCACAGCCTGTCAACACAATATATGGGTTATTGGTACCTAGGAAAAAAGCTACTCAGAAGGAACTACTATATTTGTATGCAAATGAAATCATTGCTTACATTTCCGTGACTATCATCATGACATGACATTAGTTAACACAAGTTTGTCAATATTGCCATGGTTTACTCTATACATTGCTTTTTGGAAATAAGATCTGTCTTTAAATAAATCCAAGTCAAAAAGTTTTATCAGTGTTTCTGGTTGCTCTCAACCATGAAGAAAATTGAAAATTATAGTTTATATTCATGCCTTCTGTGGTATCACTGTTCACTATAACAGAACACACATTATAGGTGTGACATTAACTAAGGAATTATCTGTAGGTGTATCACTGCAGTAGTGTGTTTGTAACCAAATGTACTCCTGGTACAGATCAGTAATGGGGCTGTTTTCAAACACAGAGGGGGTTGGGTTTACAATATTCAAGTTGTGTTCTTGACAAAGCTCTGTTTATTGAGACTTCAATTCCCATTTATTGTAAAAACTCATGTTGAGAGGATAGGAATGCCATATTCTGGCAGAGTTCATAAGCGAGCTGCAACTTTCTTACTCACATATTCCCCAGAGGAGTGGATAATTAAACGACTGCACTTCACACAGCTCTATATCTTCTCACAGATCACTGAATCATATTTGAGTCCAGTAGTAGCCACAGAGCTCTTTGCTCTTGCCCACTTTGGTATGCTAACCATCAACCTCAGAAAATACAGAGCAAGAGAGACCAGCCAGCAGATTTTAACCACAACCTGTAGCACAGGGAACTTCAATCACTTATCAGCTACTTTTATTCCCTGTGTAAATCACAGACCACATAGAACAAGATGAGGCATGTAAAAATAGCTGTGTATACAGACAATACTATAACAATGTTAGAGCCATTTTTTCAACAGTCATATTAAACTTACGTGTCAATTGTATACGTTTTTCTGATCCTATTAGTTCCAGTCAAGGCTACATCTATATTTCCCTCCATGGTTTCTGTTGCACATACTTTGACTTGTATTTCTTTTCGCCAGCCTTTGAAAGTAAAATCAAATGGGTTATGGTTGCAAGGAGATTTCTTTCCAGTGGTAAAATTTCTTATGTTTCAATGTCTTTCAGGGAGAGGAAAGGATTGCACAAATGTGCTGATAAGCGAAGAAACTTTCTCTAAAGCAATGGTTTGGTGTGTTTCTGCTAGTTTTGCTTCTTTTGTTGATAATGTTTAATGTTAATAACATTAAACATTTTGTGTAATGTTGATAATGGTCTAAATCACTAGTCCAGGCTTTGCTGTCCTACTGACTCTACTGAGTATTTAATTTGCCATGGCCAATACTGTACCTTGCTTTTCCACTTGGCTTCACTGTTAATTTTGTCATTTCTTACACTTACGAGCAATTTGAGGGGTCTCACAGGTACTATGTTATCTCTCACCTATGCAGTGATGTCCACTGGACTTCTGTGGTAAAGACAAATCAAACAAAACCAGCTGCTTTCCCAGGACGATTCTGGTATATGAAATATTTTCTGATACCTGTGCACAGCTCCACTACTGTCAGGAGACCATGTCATCCCCTGTGTTTGTCTAAGGCAGAAGAAGGGTCTGGAATGCATTATAGCAACTAGTTTTAGTATATATATGTATATAAGATTATTTTATACTTATTTCTGCTTTCATATTTTAGTCCACTGAATAAGAGCCTCAAAGACCCTCTCTTACTTATTGCCTTTGAAGTTCATCACCTGTGATGAATTACAATTTTTAGTTTCCTTATTTCACAGTTCTGTGGCTACTTCTACATGAATCACAATTAAACCTGTATTTATTACTCCCTTTCATTTTGGTTCAATGAGCTTTGCAAAAATATCTTGAAATGCTCCAGTTTTATAAATTTTTGCCAGTAAAAACAATGTAACATTTTAAAATTTGAAATTATGCACTTCCAGCATAACATTACTCCCACCTTCAGCTTTATAGAACTTTTAAGCCATCACGTAATAATCAAGTTTAACCCAAAGGTGAGCATCATTTGATTTGTTTCTACAAATCTCTTCTTTCCCCACATAATTCATTGCCACTTTAGAACACACCACCTAAAATGAGCACTTACGAGCATATGGAGAGGAGGGCCCTGTGTTCAAATAAACCTTCTGCTGTTCTTTTTCAGTTTTATGTAAAAATGTATCAGCATAATGACCCATCAGTGGGCATCCTTCCTTCGGACAGGGGAAGCAGTTTCCCTAGGGGGGAAAACAACAATGTGCATTATAAAACATTTTCTATTTTAATCCAACTTCTTGAAGTTTAAGAAATTAGGGCATTGCAGCTTTTTCCCAGCCTGTTCTTACAAAGTTACTTGCTTCTCAGTTCAGATTATATCTTCAGTATTTATTGGTGTTGTGGAAAAAGGAGCTGAGACGGTCAGTCAGGGTATTTCATCTGATTGAAAAGCAGAGAGAAGCAAGTTGAAAATCTGACCTAATTCCTTGTGGTCTTGCAGAGACCTTAATGCATGTTGTGCCTTATTACCTGATATGTAAAGTACACGTTATATATTCATCTTTCATAGGGCCCATTGAAAGGTTTTCTGCTAGTTATAGGATGGATAATCATATTTCCAAGGGGGCCTGGCAGGATATCTCACTTACATGGTAAAAACTTCTGAATTTAGGAATACTGAAAGCTCTTGCTTTGGGATTTGTTATGTCTGCTGTTCAGCCTTTATTCCCATGCAGAGACTTAAGGGAATCAATCTACATGGATCAGACAATCAGATCAAGACCTTGACATGCATTAACTCCCCCTCAAAAAAACCCCAAACCCACAAACAACTAAGTATGAAATCAGATTAATTGCAGCTGGGAAAAATAGCATTTTTATATGTATAAAGTTCATTTTTTATGTATGGGAGGTTCTTTCGGAACATTTCCCCTCGTCTTACTAAATGGCACGGGGTTGAGGTTCTCAAGTCCTGAATTACATCAAACTTCCAAGTTCTGTGGAAACATTGCTACAAACATTAAAAAAATGTTTTTTCCTTTTTGTAATCAATCCTTTGGGAGTAGATGGAAAAAAATTTGGACATGTCTTCCTCCTTGGCCTGTCCTCAGTTACATTTCCAAAACAGGTCAGTAAAGCCCAACTACATCAGCCATGAAACGCCAGGACAATACGCTGCCTTGTTTCCTGCCCTGCCTGAGAGCTGTGTGAGCAATGCTGTGCTGGACAAATATCTCCCTTGCCCTACATTCTGGGGAGGTTTATTTTTCACAGAGTTAAACATTTCTGAAATCCAGGGGCCGTCCTCTTGACGATGGGTTCCACCAGGTTTAGACAGACATCCTTGAGCCAGAGGGTCCCTTACTGCTGATCAACCCAAAAGGTGAGCCCAGCCACTGCCTCCCATTGCCCTCTTACTCAGCTCCTCATCTCTGCTTTTGTAATGGGTCCTTTTTTATTCTTGATATTTTTTTGAAGCTTGCTGCTTTCAAATTTTGCCTGGTTTGGGGAATGGTCTGGATGAAGGTAGTAAGTGGTTCTGCATAGTCCCGCCCTATATCCCATGATCCCAAGTGCAGAAGTTGTCCCAGAAATGCTTAAGAGAAGAAGGGCAGGGCTATAATCCCTCAGATAAATACAGACCTGTTACTTACCAATACAAAATCTCGGTATGTTTCACACTGGTAACCAACAAATCCATTTGGAGTGATAATACTCTCAGCATAGTATCGGAGACTTCTTTTATGTCCACATCCAATAGCTCTGTATGCTGGAGAAAAAACCCCAAACAACAGGTGAAAAATTATTAAAGCAATACGTTAGCATAAAGTCCATGCCAAGGCAACATTTGTGGGTCTCTTTTCCTCAAAAGCATTTGCACATACAGTGACATCTTAGGTAAAAAAAGAATAAATTAATGATTAAAAGACATTCAAAGTGTGCATTATTTGATTATATAGTAAAAAAGTGTACTTATGCCTACATGTAATTTTTTTTGCTGGTTGTAACAGAGGTGGAGGTTCGCCAAGGCTGACATCATGCAGCCTCTCATCCTTCTATGCGTGCTCAAGGGCTTATGCTTTATCATGAGAAACAGGGAGGATTTAGGAGAATTTCCTTTTGATATTTCAAATACTGAAGTAGTGCCTAATAACAGGTTTTGTAAAGTATGCTGTAGTTACCATGAAGTAGTTTTAATTTGCTAACAGCTATAACAATATGGTATTTTGTAAAACCACAGTTTCCACTAATTTCAAGAATTAAAGGTAATTGTAGCAAATATTTTAAATTTAGTGGCTTTCAGTGGTTTTAAGCTCTAGAAAATTTGCAGTCATTTAATGGTGATTCTGTGAAATTCTCTTAAAAGAAAGATGTTTGGCAGTGTGTCCTTGGTTTTGTAAGAACTGTTTAAAACAAGTACATTTTTCCCAACCAAGTGAAATTTGTAAGCAACCAGTAAGAAATGAAGAAAGTGCTACTTGGGTTATGCTTACAGGTCCCACCTTCACGACAAAACATTGCAAATAGACTTGTGATCAAAAAGTTACTTGTGCTGAAAATTCAGACATTTTTATGCAGTCCAACTGGAAAGTGTTTTGCTTCCAAGTGACTGTGCACAGCCAGCTTTCATTTCTCTTTGTTACTAAGTCCTCAACCAGTTCTTTTGGAAAGCCAATTATTTAACTAGTGGTAGGGATTTCAAAACATTGAGCTGTGAATAACTGATGTTCTCATTTCTATAGGTTAGGATCAGAAGGCAGGATTTTGTGGATCTATTGTACTGGATCCCAGGGTAATTCTGATTAACTGCCCAGCTTTCTTTGAAGAACATGAACTACTAATGGAGCGGTTATTTTATCATCTTTTATATTTCTAACCTTGGGCTGTTCGCTTTGAAGATACTAAAGCTTAATGGCATGGATGAATCTCAGTAATATTGAGAGTGATGTCTTTCTAGGGAGAAAGGAAGCTCAGATTTTAAAACACTCATTTCTGGATTAGCCTTAAATGAAATTTTACCAGTTCTTCGTGTTTGGAATTCCCAGTGAGGTCATTCTGCCAGCACAGTGGCAGCCTCTTATAAAGCTTGTGATGAACAATTTTGCATGCTTTAACTGAAGTTTCTGTCTGGAATTAGCCATGGTTAGTACAAAAGCAAATTGGAGAGTATTTCAGAGGCAGCTTTAAATGTTCCATTTTTGAGCATTGTCCCCCTCCTATAAATCTGAGCTATACAAATAACATATTCATTCAAAAGGCTTTACATTTTCCTAGTCTTTATTTCTAACTGTAGCTTAAAACAAGGTATTACTTCTTTAAAATATATTTACCTCTCATAAGGTCATTGACATTCCGACTTGCAGGAGGTACACGAAGCTGGTTGCATCCTGGCATCTTCTTCCCACCATTTGGGTAAAAATCCAGGTGGCCACAAGTCTGAAGAATCCCTGGAGCTGAAATGCACAATGAATCCAGGCTGATCCCTCTGTTATGCTGTGGCCAGGCTATGTGTCAATGTCAGCCTTTGCATGAAGACTTACCAAAGTCAAAGAAAAGATGCCCAGCATGAGTATGAATTATATCAACAAATTTTGCATCTGAAGGATCCAGCCTTACCATTGTGGGAGTATATTCGAAAAGGGGCCCAGCTGGATCCAAACCTAAATGAATGGAGATGCATCTGATTGAGTAAATAATACTACGTGCATGGATACTACCACATACAGGTTGTGTACACTATATGTCGTTACATTTCTGCCATAATAGCAAGGTGACTGGAGCCATTGCAGCATGGTAGAATGCTGATAATTGGTTGGTTTATGGGAAAAAAATTATAAGAAAAAGATTGATTTTTTTTCTTTTTTTTTATATTACGTATAATGAAAAATGTGAAATCTTGAGACATGCTCTGAGCAGATAGCCTTGTTTAAGAATTTATATTTGGCAACAAGTCTATTTTTATTTTAAAAATCTTGGTTGCAAATGGTACCGTTTCTCTTCAGAGACAAAGGAACACAGTTCTGATCCCAGTTCCCCTGAACTGCTTATGCGACTGCTTACTGTTTATATGGCTTAGACAAAACAATGTCTATGCAAAGAAAAGAAAATAGTGAGTCTTTAGAAGAAGCAATGTGTGTGCATGTGCCTCTCAGCATTTCTCTGTATGCAGCTGTGCAACTCAGCTTTCTTAATTTTCAGTGGTTTCATGGCTATGTATCTTCTTATCCCAGTATAATAAATCTAGGTGGGGGTTTTTTTCCTTTCAGATTTTCAAACATCTCAACTGCTGAAAAGTCATGTTAGAGTGGGTTTTTAACCCAAATATGACGATGAGTTGTCAGTATATAAAAGGTCTGTTATTCCACATATAATACAGTATTTTATTCCTGTTCTTTATATAATTAAAAATCATAACCAAGTGCTGCCTGGGACCTCCTGCTGAAAGTTCTTTTCCCTGTGACCTGTAAAAAGTGGCCTCTACTTAGCCACAGTTAAGCCTTGTTAGCCTGTTGCAGTCAAGCCTTTCTCAGAGCTGTCAGTGTTGACATACGAAATACTGGCAATCCATATGACATGGCTTGTCCTATGACCTGTTTGCCAGAATGCTGGCTGGACACTATTACTTATGACAAGCCAGCACATTGAAGTCTGTATTGTGTGTTTATAAACAGCAATCATTCTTCAGTTCTCTTAAGTTGCAGGAAGTAGCCTCAGTACCTGTTATTCTTCCAATGCCAGGTTTCCTTCTCCCTGCTTCCCCTGCAGCGTGTGCTCCAAGACTATGGCCGATAAAATGAATGTTGTCAGGAGAGTAGCCGTAGTCCTTCTGTGAAGATGTAAGGAAAGGGGGAAAAAAACCACGTGGGGATACAGGCCTTGGACACTACAGCATGGCCCTATGCAGGGACAGGACATGGAATTCCTGCACATACCTCCCTTACATTTGCACTTAACCAAAAAAATGAGTGACCCCAGTGTCTCACCCCTGAGCATGTCTGTCTGTTCAGGGGAGTGATCTGTGGTGGAGGAATTGTCAGTGCCTTTGTCTGAGGCATGTCCTCTGTGAGAATCAGGTGTCCATCCTGCTTTGGGAATCCTCCCCCATGCATGGTGTGCTCCTGCTATGGACATGCTCCATCATTTATCAATGCTCCACTTCCCCATAAGGATGGGGAGGACTATACCAGGAATGCTGCTGGTGTGCCAGAAGCTGAGCTTCAACAGGGGAAGACTGGTGCTGGCAGCTGCAGGAGATCCAGTTCTCTTTGCTGCAATTCAGTTCACAGGTTCACAGGTTATTCGGAGTTGGAAGGATCATCTAGTCCAACCCCAGAAGGCAGCGTTTGTGATCCACAGAGGGATGTTTTAACCATGTTGGTCCTCAATTACAACTCTTTACCTGCCAGTTCTGCTCCTCAGTCTCAAATCCCATGTCTTATTCAGTAAAAAGCCCATCATGAGTGAAACCTTTAGCAACCATGGCCTGCAAGCCTTCAGGGACATGTTTATCTGTGGTGTGATGCTAAAACAGGTATTTGAATTTGTGCAGGATTAGAGGCCTCTCATTACATTTTCACCCGCGTTACCAAGTACCTCTGTGCTCTATTGAATCAAACCTAAACGTATCACTCTGAACACAAGCTACATCATACAGACTCTGCACAAGCTTTCACATTCCATGGGTACTTTTACCTCGAGGAAGTTCACCAGATACTCCAGCTCAGCCCCCACGATGCGGACGTTGTTGACTGCATCAGTGTACAAACCACTGGAACCTCCTCTCCAGTCAGTCAAAATGCAATTCACATCTTCAGTGCGAAACATGAGCTGGACAAAAACAAGAAAACGGGAGAGAAGAAGCAAAGAGGTATTAACTGTAATTGTAGCAGGGTATTTTGTTTTGTATGGGAGTATTTTGTTTTGCTATAGCCAAGGACTTGCTTTGTTTGTGCGACTGGTGAAGGCACATCTTTTACTCTCTTAATTCCTACAGATGCTGAAAATCAACACAAGGAGGCAGAGTGCAGCCAGTGATTTGAACACTGGATAAGGAAACACAGAATCTTGCTTTAGTTCTGTTTTCCATTCCAGATGCCTTGGTTGGCTTTAGGGTGCCAGTTTCTCCCAGTGACAGTCCCCCGGTTACCAAAAGGGGATAGTATGACTTCTTTTTTATTGTCTAAACTTTATTCTGTGAATTTTTCATGTTTGGACCGTCTAAAAGGATTCTCAAATTTGTGTGCATATTCTTGAATTGTTCAGCCACAAAGTTCATATAGTCTAACCAAAATATTACATTTATACACTTCTGACAGTGGACCTTTCTGATTTTTTTTTATTCTGAAACAATTTCATTTTTGAAATGTGCCTGAGTAAAGTAAAACCAATCTGCTGAACAAAGCCTTTGGGTTTTATTAGATCAAATGTTTCACTCAAGCTGAAATGTTTATTTTGACCTTTTGCTGAGATGAGAAATACTGCTCTTTTCCCCTCCTCAAATTTATTATTGGCAAGGAATTGAAAAATAAATTAATTATAGCTTCTCCTCTGGAGGTAAACACAGCAAAAGGCCATTCAGCAGAAGGCTGAAGTGCACTATACCTATAGCTAGGAACGAGAGGGTGGTCATATGGAACTGGGGTTCATTCTGCGTTCTGTTCCCCTTATATATTTCTTGAATTAACAAGAGAACAGAGGTGTAACTTTTACATGTGAATTTTAAGACAGATGTGGATATTTGGACTTTCCAATACAAGTAAAATGACTGTCAGACAATGGTTGTACCTACCCTGCACATACTCGTTATCCAGGGCAGATCTGCTCCTGCAAGGTGGCCGTGTATAATGAAGCGAGTTTTCCTGTGTGTTCGGAAATTTGAAGCTTTGATAGTTGAAGGATTTGTAGCTGAAATTCTCTGCGTCAAAAAAACCAAACAGCCAACATGCAACACAACAAGGGTGTGACTGCTCCATCCCAGTGTACATTTTGAGAAAGGGCAGAATATCCCAAAGGTTAAGGCATAGGTCTGGACTCTGAAGAGCTCGGTCTTGTTCCTCACTCCTGAATTCTCTTTCTAGGGGAAATCAAACTTCAAAAAACTATTCACTTCCTCTAGTTAATTGGGGTAATGATACTGGCATCCTTTGCACAATACTTTGAGATATACCAGTAAAACGTGCCATGTAAGATTTTATCAAACTTGCTCATAGCATCCTGCTGTGATCCTGTTGCCGTTTGATCCATCCTAAACAGTCCGACAGACTCCCTTACACTACTTCCATCTGTCACTGTGCCACAGTCCACAAGTTTTCAGATATTGTGGGTAACTTCACCTTTTTGTATCTGTTCCATAGAGCTCCAGAGTTTTCTATCTCTACATTTTCCTTCCTGATGTGTCTTCACAAGGGATAACCTGGTTCAGCTCTTCTAGCTGTTTCCAGGGTATGTCTTATCAAGTCTTTTTATTTACCTTTTTAGCTCCTATTTTGCCTCACTCCCAGTCTTAAGAAAAAAAGTTTAATGTTTGTTTATTTTCTTTGTCCATCACCATTTCATTCTGCTTTTGGTTATTTCCGTCTTTTTCCACATAAGATTTCATTTTCCATTTTGTCTTCAGTCTCGTTTTCCTTTCTAAGATTTCCTTTAATTTTTCATCCTATTTTCCTTGCCCTCTTTGGTGAATATACATATATTCTCTCCTGGTCTTTGCTCTTAACTTAATCTGTCTGTTCTTAGGGCTCAGTGTTGGACACCACTTAAGCAGAGCCTCTGAGAACAATCATATGCACTTCAGAGGACCCAGAAATGAGATGAAGGAATTATATTAGTGAGTCATGTATATGGGTCTGAATCATATTTTTAATCTGGAGACACACAGAATGCAAAATTGAACTTTTCTTTTGTAGTGCCTTCCCTACCTCTAACTTCAGAATGCTAAACCTGAAACTGAATTTGAGCCATTATCTTACTGTAGGGAAGCCTATAAAATATATCCAAAATATTTCAAATCATTTGTTTTAGGGACCTGTGATTAATATGGTATCAACATAACAGGCTCATCAGAGGGCTGAAATGAGGAAAAAGAAAAAAATATGGCAGAAAATTATCATGCGTGTAATATAGAACTGGGGATTCTCTTGGGAAACTTATGAGCAAAAATACAGATGAAAAGAATGAAAAGGAGAAAAGAAACTATCCTTATAATTTGTTGCATGTATTGCATACTGTCAGGGTTTAAAAAGAAAGCAGTTTCTTACTTGGGATGCCATCGCGTTGTCTCTAGTGTAAAGATGGAAACGTGTGTTCACATCTTCCGGAGAGCTGGGCAGGCCTGCCAGTTCTCTCCCTGGGATCCCAGCCCAAGGCGGGCAATCTGTAAAGCATCCGAGCCTCTTGTAGCAAACTTGCCTTCCTGGGGTACACAAAAGGAAATGTTAATGTTCTGTGAACATAACAGGTTCCATACAAAAGTAACAGCTTCTGTACAAAAAGCTGCCCAGAGAGTGTTTGTACCAGGGAAGCAGAAAATGGCTGATTTGGATTAGGGTGACACTTTTCATTAAGAGGCTCAGTTGTGCTCTGTAGCAAGGGTTTATACTTCAAGACTGATTCCTGCTGCAAACACGGCCTAGGGCTCAGCTTGATGAACTCAGGAGAACGAAGGACGTGTTTGATCAAACATATTGTTAACACGGCCCTTGGAAAAAGACAATAAAGTCTTGATCCAGAGAACAAACCAGTAGTGGAAGCAATAAAGTGGAATTGGGTGGAAGCTGAGAGCAAAGCACAGCCTCAGGAAGTGCAGTCTGTGCCTGAAGAACCAGTTTCCCAATTTCTGTTGTGGTTTTAACACAGTAATGATGGAAATATGACATGTGGGTGTTGCCATTATTTGCCATCCTTACGTGCTGTTGTAGCACAACAGTTGTGAAATCCCAAATCATTTTTATTGCTATTAAAAAGACACTGAAAACAATGAGAAACTCTTGTTGCCTAGAATAGGTAACAGACTCACACTCCATCAGACCTTGACTTACTCTGTAAGAAGTGCAATATAGAACAATATACTGTAAATAGAACTAGAGAAAAAGAAGATTTGATTATGGAGGTGATGATATAGAGTCCATAAGTGACTCAGTCATTTTCACAGGGGTCTTTTCTCTGGTATCAGCAAACTTTTGGACTTCTGTGTCTTTTTTCCCCCTCTTTGTTCCTTCTCTGTGTCTGTTGAACAATTCTTTCCTATTGGTAAAGACGTATTTTGGACCATGACTATTTTCTTGTTCTCTGCAAAGCACTTTGAGGAGCCAATTGCCTGAGTTCTCACTACCAGGGTTGAGGGTGGATAGGGGAAAATGTTCTAGAAGTATTTCGGTATCAAACGGTATCAAATCAATTTATGTATAAGAATACCTTCTTAATTCCCCTTCTGTTTGCTAGCTGCAATCTTTACAGATTTAAAAAGTAATGGGGTTAAATGTAGGAAAGACGTGGCATATCCCAGGGCTCCCAAAGAAGGAGTATGTTAAATCCATTCCAAAGAACATCCTTTTTCAAAAATACAGATATGCCAGTGTAAGCTGCACTTAACAATTTTTACTGTTTACAGACTTTATCAACTATTTGTCTCACCTCTGGCTGCATTGAGAAGAAGAAGAGTAGTGATCCATACTGCAAACATCTAAAGTGAGCACAATTCAAACATAATTGTAATTAGAATCTGGAATTTACCTAATTTCCTTGGCCCACCAAAAAAAAAACCCAAACAGAAGAAACTACAGTGACCACAGGAGCACTTCAGTCATTTACTGAGTTGGAGCCAAAAGAAGCAACACTCCCTTTAAGATAGTAAGGTTTCAAGAAAATATCTTTGGGATTATATCTGTTTGCTATGAAGATTTTGTGTATACAGGATATTCTTCAGGCATCCTTACAGATTATCTTCCTGACCTTGAAAAACAGAATTGGTGGTTTTTTTCTCCAGAGCTGCAATTTATGAGCAAGAAAAAGAAATTCTTAGAGCATTTGCAGCTACATATTTTTACAGAGCAAAGTTTGTCCTAGGATTTAATAGAAAAGTTACTTCATATAATTGCCATTCAATGATTGTATTTAAAAAAAAACCCCAAACAAACCCAAACCACAAAATCCCAAAATCAAAGCCAAGAACAAACTTAATTTGTGTTTTTAAATCACTATCTTTTGATAGTCTTGGAGACTCATTTTGATCATTGCTATCAGCCATATATGCTTATCAGCCCTCATCTGCTTGATCATCTAATCACCAGCAGATAGGTAAGCACTGGAGTGAGGAGAACCCATTATTTACTTCAAGGTGAAGTAGGGGAAGTCTTTGAAGTGTAGTCTCACTACTACCACTAGCCACTAGCATCTTTAAAGGGAAGAAAACAATTCTTAAAAACTCCAATATAATGTATGGGCCATCTAATGAGCCCTGCACAGGTAGAGCCCTGCATTCCCTTTCTGACCAGTCTTCCCAGTCCCCTGAAGTCCATGACACAATGTTAGCAAACAGTTTGTCCCTGTGGAAACTTGCGCCGGTTCAGGCATGTCCTGCTCTCATCTCCGCTCCTCCAGCCACTCACCAAATACCTCAAACCTTCAAATGATGAACCTTATTTCAGTTCCTTAGATGTTCTTGGCTCCCGTGGATCCCATTTTACCTTGGCAAAGCTGAGAGCAAGTTCTTAGGGTCTGGCTCTCAGTTGCTTGTGGCAAGCCTTGCAGAAGGTCTTGGAGGAGCCTGGAGCGAAGCAGGACAGCGCCGTGCCTGCCCTTCAAGGGCACGTGGTGGAGGGATCCTCACCCCACCACTGCTCCACAGTGCTGCATCTGTGACTCGGCTGGTGCCAAAGGAGATCTCCTTCTGTCAGGCATGCTTCAACTGAGATAACACAAACCAGGTCAGACCAGTTGCAGACTGGCTCCACCTATTTAAAGCAAAGTTTCAAATAGGGTGTTATTGTCCTCAATTGGTAATTATTTTTTAAGCTAAAAAGTGCTGGGAACTATGATGTAAACACTGAACAAACAGCCTGTGAGGATCGGTGAGGCTGCTCATCTTGGTGGGATGCTGAGCTAGGACTGTGACACAGCGTCACACTGGAAGGCAGTAGCAAAGCCCCAGTCTTTTGGGTTCTCCTCCATAGTTTTAAAAGCAAAACTATCCTTCCTGGATCTGATACTTGCCTTAAATAATTTGAGCCCTATGCAAAATTTTCAAATTTGTATTTGATATTTAGGTCTACCATTAAAGCAAGACATAAGAAAGGTGTTTTGGGATGAGCTGCCATGTATGGCACAAGGTTAAAGCTGTTATCTGAGAAGATGTAGAAAGAAGAGAGAAGTGTGAAAAAGTATAACAATTTAAATTGCTCAGTCTATCACCTCTTAGTTGTTCATGTTGTAGGTCTTTTATCTACAATTTTACTACTGGATGAATTACCCGATTTTCTTTGAAAAGGTCAGAGAAATGCTTTTAAACAGGGGAGAATAGTTTCTTGTGCAGATTGTCACCACATTCAATCACATGAATCTTCATAATTAAACTATATTAATTGAAGTGATTTTATTTTTTAGTGTTTTAACAATTATGTCATTTCACATAGTACTATATTGTGCTATGTTGTTGTGATACTACATACTTTGCTAGAAATCTTAGCTCCTGTAAGTGTAGGTGTGTCTTTTTCAGCCTAGATGCTTCTGACTCTGCGTAGACACAAATCAGAAACTTGCATCTCCACATTTTAATGTTAAACCCTTTAAGTATACAGGGTGACTACTGACACCTCCTAAGCCAAGGGTGTACAGAAAGGGTAGACTCCCTTTTGGTATAATCCTTTCCACTGACTGATGGCTTATTTCACATCTAGCACACGTAAGTATGAACTGGGTTAAAGTGATTCTTATGAATGCTAGGTACAAAAGCATTTTCAGGCTTTTCTTTTTTTTCTTTAGCTATCCTTGAAAGGTTAATTACTTCAGACATAGATGGTAGAAGCAAATAGATGTTCTAACTCTGTGCTCTGTATCTGTAGTAAAATATTAAGAAGAAAGGAGCTCAGGGAGTTTCTTTCCATGTCTTCAGGATTAAGTCCAGAAAAGTGTTGAATTACTTCAATTAAAATGAATTTGAGTTATCCTCTGCTCACATATTTAAAGTGTATTGTTTGGGTGCAAGTTGGTTGTTTTGACAGTCACCCATACTGCAACATGGACTCAAGTGCAGTCTGGTGGCAAAAATTTCAGATCACTTAAAAGATTCAGTGACTTTGCCAAGTTAAAATTATAACAACAACATATTTAAGGGCTTTTGATTTTACCTAAGATGAGGACATCATTGTCTCACATCCTAGGTGTAAATGTGTACCATGCAATCCTTTCACATCATTATTCCAGCTAGTATTGAGCATCAACTGGCATTTAACTTAACTAGGTTTTTCTCAGAGCACATGAAGTGATTATTTAGTGATGTTCATGCTGCCTTTCGGCAGTCAGTGGGACACCACAGCTCCCCTCCAGTGTTTAAGATGAGGTTACTGGGAGAGCAAGGTATCTTCATATTTGTAACAAATTAGTCAGAGGATTTACTCCAGCTGACAGGCATGAAATGGGTTTTCTATGCTAATTTACTAATGCCAGGAAAGCTCATAGCTCAGCAGCATTGTTAGATGTCAGCACTTCTGTGTTGTCTTCTAGAAAACTTCGCACTTTAACAGGGTTAACTACTTCAGGATTATTTGGGACCTGTGTAGGAAGCAGCAAACTACAAAATGCTGACTCTCCAATCTTTTAGAAGTTCTTGAGAATTTCTCATCCCTGAACTTGTCCAAGTTGTCCTGAACTCATATACACCTCTAGCACACCCAGCATCCTCTATCAAGCACATTCTAATTATGCAACTGTGAGGAGAATCATCTCCTTTCATTTGTCTTGAGGTGTGCAATGCCAGCTTCATTTCATGCCCCCTGCTACTAGCGTGGAAGAAAAAGTCATTTCGTGTTTGCTTTCTCTATGTTCCTCTTTGTTGTATAGATCATATTCGTATCTCCATCTCTTCTATGGCCTGACTTCTGCTTTTATATGCTAGAGGATGTGGGAAATCAACTGCTTATTTTGTCTGGCTGGAGAAGGAGGACATTAGTCTTTTGGTCTCCATTACCAAAACCAGTAAGAAAACTTCCTTCTGTCCTTAAGTTCCATCAATGAATGTGTGTTTTCTTGAGGTCCAAAGGTGGAAGAAGGTTCTTTCTGCAACAGAGTGGCTCCACCTATTTAAAGCAAAGTTTCAAATTGGGTGTTATTGTCCTCAATTGGTAATTATTTTTCAAGCTAAAAAGGGCTTGGAACTATGATATTGTGCAGCTTTGTGCATTCTATACTAAAAACTCCCTCCTTTAGCAACATATATGAGAGGAACTTACATAATGAGATACAATAAAAAAATGGCCTAATTGAGATAATTCAGGCAAGTTATTTTGCAGAGCTGTTTATGCTTTTTTTCCCACCACTTGTCTTCTTTTCTCTTTGTCCTTCATTTATAATTGCACCCACATATCAAGCATTAACCTGAAGAGTAAACTTTCTGGGCATGGACTTACTTATCTATGCACCTCTGCACATTGCAGGGTGTGTAATTAAGGTTTGGGTTGTGTATGAATAATTTCTATTATAGATGGTACCAATAATGTAAAGGTCACCTTTTCCAGTACATCAGTTGTAAGGCCTTCCCTATGGAAGCAACAATTTTGAATTAAAAAACCTTAAATACCAGCAAGTATTTTTCTATTCATTCCAGTCTGCTTGGCTGCTGAAGTAGATACGAAGGGATTATTATTCTTTATATCTGCTGTCCTTTCATTATGATCCAGCTTCTAATACTTTTATTGATGCCAATCCCAATGGGATGACTCATAGCATAAAAAACTGCTTAGCTAAAGAAAGAGTACCAAATGTTAAGTTCCATTTGCTTTGTTATTTAATACCATTTAAATGAACAGCTGTTGCCTGACTTATTTGTAACTTCCATGGAAGCCTACTTACACTTTTCTTACACTTCCTGAAGTGAGCCAGAGATACCATGAGAATTGATCTGCAATGCTCCTGACAACATTTTGCCCTAGAAATTAAAACAGAGTGAAAAGGTCGTCTAAGTGCACCGGCTTCTATCTGCTCTCCTCATATCAATATGTATTTCCAAAGATATGTGTGTGTAATTAGCCATCCTTTATCCAGTAGTTACCAATCAGTGGTCAACTCTAACACCTACTGGCACTCTGAAACGATAGGTGAGGAATGATTAAACTTTACAAGGAATACTTTACAAGGGTTTGGAGCTGTGCACCTAAGGCACATGGTGATTTATAGATTTCTACCTCAGAATACCTGGAAGGGGCTGACAGAAGGAGAAGCAGCACCTGGATGGTTTTCAAAGTCTGCTTGATGCCTCTGGCTGGCTTTGCCACTCCCTGTACAAACATGGCTTACACAGGGAATACTCTTTTATCATATTTGCTGATAAGAGAAAGATACAAGGCTGCTTGTATCTTGCTTTTCAATACTGATTGCTGTTTCTTCCATCAGTTTGGGGTTTTAGTATATATTGAGAGTATTATCAGAATTCTAAGAATTTGTTGGCCACTACTGGAATTAAATCAGGTTTTAATGAAGCACTACATTTGCCCTTTGCACTTTTCGGAATGTGTCCCAAACTCTTTGAGAGAAGTCAGGTAATATAAGACAGGCTATGAAGAAAAGTAACTAGTTTATATCAACTTTCTGTAAATGAAGTAATACAAAAGCTAAAGGGTGGCATCCATTTATTTATTTTGCAGGCCAGTTAAATCCACTTCATGTTTAATATTACTTCAGAAAAATTGAACATCACCATTTTGATTTTAAACTTTTTGGCTTTGAAGTTAAAAACCATAACCATAACATTTTTTTATTATTATTATTTAATTGTGAAGAAGTTATGAGGAACAGAGAAAGCTTTTTAAAGGGGCTACCCCAAATGAGAGTTATGAGGTAGGGTTGCAAAGCACAAAATCATTTATAAGCATAAGGAATGTGGGAGTGGGATGTTGCAACCTGCACAGCACACAGCATTACCATGCCAATTAGACTTAATAAGTTTAACTGGAGTATTTCACAATGTAAGTCCAACCTAGCCTCTTTTTAAGTCATGCTTTCAATAAGCAAGGGTAGAAGGCAGCATTTCAGTATTGATTACAGGGTGTATGTAGCTGTTTCAGGGTGTATGTAGCTGCATCTGAGGCACATATAGATGTCTGAAAAAGCTGTTGGATTTTCAGTGATCTTTTACCGAATTGGGCACTAAATGCTACATGTGAAGAACTGGTGAGTAAGAAGCTTTAGGGCTGATTTCTCTGTAGTCTTCCTGCTCCTGAAAACCAGTTGGACGGTTGTTGAACACATCACTTACAGATGATTGCAGTGTGCAGGCCTTGGGTTTTCATGGAGTTGTGCCTGTTTTAGGATTATTTGGCTGTTAAAGCCTATGAGATGTAATGGATATTTCATCATCCTTCTAAACTGCATTATAACAAATATGTGACAGAAGGATAAAATCTTCCAGTGACTCTTAGAGGCTTCTAGGTTATTAATCTTCCTCTGTATCAAGACTGGACAGAGTACAGATGCAGTGTAGAGTCAGTCTGTGTGTGCAGAGCAGGTACTAGCTTCCCAGATGTGTTGGAGCACAAGGAATGTTCTCTGCACTGAGCATTATGCACATCCTTGTTTCCTCTCCAGGAGAGAGAATGCTCAGACTGCTTTGGACATGTTAACCACGGATTGATCTGAGCAATGCTGGTGTGTGCAAAGGAGGTAGCACTGATTATTCCTGTCATTTGCAAAGTTAGTGATACATAATGTATGTAAATATTTTAAGCAACCATTATCTGCTTTCTGTTACTACCAGCTAGAGTACAGTCTAAGTTTGTTGAGATTAATGTAAAACATGTAACGACTAAAGCTAAAATTATCAAGTTACTAGAGTCAAGGGATGCCTGGGCTGCACGCAAAATCAGCCCTGCTAACTTTGGAGTTTACCACGGCCTTTGCTAGCCTCACCAGCACCACTGCCTCAACTGGGACCAACTGCTTTATCTTGTTCATCTGCTACTGTTGATATGAACAGCAGCTGGAGCTTGCATCAGATGTAACAAGAAGGAAGGGGGCTCCAGACAGCCTGCTCCATCGCCTCCAGCTACCAGCAGTCTGACCCCAGACATCAAAGCCTGGCTGGAGTAGATGGAGCATTTGACCAGGAAATCGAAGGCCATCCTCATTGATGGAAGTTTCATGGGTTCTGAGAAAACCAACTCTTTGTGTTTCTCTGAAAAACTTCCTGTTAGCCTTGAAAGCAAACATCAAAGGGATTGTTTTTCATGGCCTTCATATAGCTGTTTTCTCTTCTTTAAGTAATAGTTCTCTGTTAACTGTAAAATAGAAGATTTACTAGGTGCAGTAAGCTACCACTTTTTAAAAAATTTAATTTGTAACACAAAATTGAGGCAATAAGGCTTATAAAGGCCTTTATAACCTTTTTAGTAGAACACTCTTTTTATAATAACTGGAAGTGCATTCACTGGCATGAAATCTTAAATACACTAGAAATGTCACTTCAGAAATTCTTGCTTTAGCCTTTATAGATTTTTCTCTACTTTTCTCTGTTTATCCTTGAAGGATTTAACCATTGAAACTTTTCTCTTATCCTGCTGTAATACTTTATGAACACATGAAATTTAATAATCCAAATTATATTCCTTATTCACTGTGTGCAGGTGTGCCTTTTAACTTGTTTGCTGCACTCTGTGTAGGTCTGTATGATACATGAGTGAGATATTCACTAAGTGTTATTTTTAATGCCATTGAAAGTCAGTCATTCAAATTAAGTCATTCACGTGATAAAAGAAAGAATTGTCTTCAGACAACTACAAAATATGTAGATAGAGAGTTAGAAATGTGTTTCCAAGATTTACACAATCCTCCTCCCCATTGTGTAAATGCTGATTACAGGGGGTTCTGGGACCCAACTAGAAGCAATTACAGCCCTCCCCATCTGCAAGGAGCACTTGCAAGACTGTCAGTCACAAAGCCCCCAAAAGTCATGGCATGTCTGGTATTCCATTATAACTTATTTCTTTCATTAGTGATTCATTTACTAAACCCTGTTCAAAAAGGAAAGGTGCAGCAATTAACAACTTCAGAAGAGCGAGCAGTAGGGGAGTAGTGGTGTATGTTACTGAACTGGGAGGGGGAACAAGTCCTGAGTTCTGCCTCTCTGTGCTATAAACGTTCCTAGAACTTGAACTGATGCAATACTCCATTTAGAGAATTGATAAGGAAGAATAATATGTCTCAAAAAAAATTGTAAAAAGAATCTGGGTGTCATTTTATTAGAGGGCTCCCTGAACAGCTGAGGTGTCCCTCCACAGTCAGCCAGGTGTGAATAGCAGCATCTCTCTCCTCATAGTTTCAGTTCATTTGCAAAGACACCCTGGTCCCTAATTACATGTGATTATTTACCTAGTTTATCAGCCCCAGGAAGGAATGCTTTGTGTTTCTCAGGTTGGGGTCTGTGCTCTGACAATGCTCTCACTGCATATGGGAGCAAGACCCAACATGCCCCACCCCTCTTCCCCTCGCAGTCAGGTGGGATATAGAGCTGTATGGTGCACCCCAGACTTCCCCAGTCTTTAAATCTTAAGAAAAAAGCCCGAACAAACAGCTCTCATTGCATCACTCAGCAGGACCACTAATTCATTAATGCCTTAAAATAGTATAGCCTCTGAACAAAGCATTAGTTATTAGCTTGTCTCATTAGTTAATCCCATTAGACTGATACTATATGCAGGCATTTTATCCGTAAAATTGAAATAAATTCCTAGGAACATTGCTTTTCTGGTTGCATTTTATGTTGCCTGGTAGATCAAGAGAGTACTAGAAAACACTCTTGCTTTTGCTCCTAATTTCTTGTGTTCAGATAAAAGGGCATCTGATGATGAGAGTAGGGGTAGGATAAATTAAACATATAAGATCGTAGCACAGGCAGCAAGTTCTACTTTACTACCAATTTGCATTACTGGTGTCCCTAGGAAGCTTTGCATGAAGCAGGAATGCGAAATGCCCGGCCCTGCATCAGAATCATGTCAAGATACTTGCAGTTGATCTTCCTAAATTAGAGCAAGAGTGACTAAGTCAGCAATTCTCACCTGTGGAGTTTGCATTATCTCAGAGCTCCACACCTGAGACACGATGGCACTCCAAGGGTTTCAGAGTCACTGTGAGACACTGTGATTGCCAGGGAGGTACCATTTTATTAACATTGGCATTTTCAAATCAGTTCACCCGCCTAGAGGAAAAAGACTTTAAAATACCTACTTCAAAAGCAATTGCAAGTAGTTTTTATTATCAGATATTAATTGGAAACAGTATCTAAGGGCCTGAAGTACTGAAACACTTGATCCAGGTTTAGAAATTACAGCAAAATGTAACAAGCTTGTATTAAACAGAGAAAGAAATCCTTGTGAATTGAACTTTATGACTTGGGTCTTGAAATGCGCTTTGAGTTTCCTATGGAGTTAATAAGTATGATTACAGTTGTTGAAATACCTGCACAGAGAAGGCATTTTACTACTCAGGAGAAGATCAACAACCTTTTTCATATTTCATGCCAAAGGAAAAACCTTGGAAGTTAATACAGAGGGTCACAAAATTGAGAGCACTTTTGCATGCACCTTTTAATTCTATTTTATAGTTATTTCCATCATCCCTATTTCCAGTTACTTGTGGCACAGCAGTATCCAAAGGCCACTGCTACACAGAGATGGAAGGGTTAAGATCCTGATCCTGATGCATCCAGCAGCTGAAATAAACTGGAGGGATGGAGGAAGCAGAGTCTGACAGTGATGAACCAAGCACAATATGGAACAGCTGACAACAGTCATTGGTGCCTCCTCGTTAGCTGTCAGGAGTTAATAGGATTCTCTAAGTAAAATTATGCTGCAGCATCTCTTACAAGGATTTAAAGGAATCTGAGATGATAAATGCTTTGGTGTTTTTGTCCTTTCACATTCACTGTTTCATGACATTTCTTTGGTGAAATTTATTCTAGTTTATACCTGTGTTCTCATATATGATATGTTAGAGTTGTTTGAATTTTCTTAAATTAGATGAGCTACCCCTTTCTGCTCTCCATTAGTGAATAAAACTGGGAGGACTTATTTCCTTGCAGAAATTACAGAGAGAAACTATTCTAATCTGGGAGAGTGAAAACCATCTTTCTGGTAGGGAATCTGGGAGTTTTGGCAATAGCAGGTAGCAGTATTTGCATGCAACAACATATTCCCAGTGTCTGCTGCACATCGTTATTACAGTTTAGGACATAAGTGTGAATCAGTACGTGTGAGATCTTGAAATGCCATATACAAGTGTATCCATACAGATGACATCTTCTGTCATGTAGAGAGTTATAATTTACATTTCTTGAATCCTTGAAGGGTATAAAAAGGTCTATTTAAGTACATTCAGTTCAACAGGAATAAACCAGACAAAACCAGACAAAACCAGACAACGATCTTCAAATATGCCTCTGTTAGCGTATCGTATTTGGTTGAATATTTCCTGAGAAGCACTAGCACTTACCATTTAGTTTACGTAATTGTATTGAAAAGACAGTTGGAGACTACTGCATTAAAAGGACTTAAGACTAATTTAAATTTTAGCATTTTTTTAAGTAATCTAGTAGCTGAGATGGTTTCCCTGGAAACTTCAGAAGGATTGTTCTCACTACAGATTATTGTTGTTGTTATTATTAATTTTCTCTTACAAAACAAAAGGAACATACACTGATGAAATGAGTACATAATTTTTACTGGTTTTGGCACAGTTAGAGCCAGCAGCCAGAGTTGTAAGATGAGTGTGAGAGTGAGATGTATAACAGCTGATACTCATAAACATCCTCCAGTGAAATTCAGCAGGTTTGGGCTTCTTATTTATTTATTTTTTTAATGGCTGGTTACCTAAGGAAGTGAATGAACATAACTCTTTCTCTATTTAGTTTCACAACTCTGTTATTCTCTTTGTGCTGCCCCAGTCCCTGCTGAGCCAAGAATGTCAGCCTTGATTTGTTTGTTCACCTCTCCTGCAGTGCACATCCTCCTACTAAGCCACTCCTAGTCCTACAACTTGATCCCAGTGCCTGCTCTCATCTCCCCTCCCCTTCCCACACACCACCTGCAACGCATTCCTTTGCCTTGGTTCATGTGTAGGTATCATAAGGATGCACTCAGCTCTTCTCAGGGCAAGTGTAGCCTCACTGCAGGAGCATCCTTTGTCCTGCCTTCATCAGGCATTTGTGTTTCCAGCTGTGTGACTTTTCTGTCTTCTCTGATGTTGTGTAATCTGTGCCATGAGTTCCCTTCAGGTGCCATCAATAAATATCAATGAGCTCAAGTGGAGCATTCCAGCTGTCCTTGTGTGTGTGGGGTGATGTCCAGGGATCTACTGTAAAGCCTCTGAGCCTCAAGGGAAAATGCTGCCTGGGGGTGTTGGAACTGAGCCACTACCAGAGAGGTAAATTTGAGTCATTTTTGTGATCACATAATTTTTCCAAATCTAGCACGTTCTACTGAACTTGATGGTGATGTTCTCTAGCAAGCAAGTTAAAAAAATCTGTTAGCATGAGCATGTGAAAAATGGCTAGAAAACTGATGCTGAGGATACAGGTAAGTAAGGCAAACAAACATGAAAATAAATAAGATTCCTAAAACAAGTGATCAAAATAAGAAAACTCAGATTGAAAAAACATTTGTGAAGGAGGCAAAAAGGGATTAAGGGTTTCAAAAAGAAAAGGATTAGAAACCATTGATGTTTTGGTTTCTTTTTTTTTTTTTTAATATACTGTAGGTGTTAAGAATAAGATACATTGTATATGTTTGGTTATAGAAGTACAGTTACGAATACTAGATAAAGCCAAGTTGTATTTCTTTTTTTGCAACTTCATTCCTGAAAAACCTCCTCACTTCTTGGTATTTGCTGCCACATTCAGCTTAGTAACTTCTCCTAGGTAAAGTGTGCTAAAGGAAGAAGCAGAGTTTCTTAATAAGCATCACAACTTTTACTGTTAATCCAAGTCCACTTTCATGAGTTGCAAGTTCACACTACCACCTAGTGCAATTCATGTTTAAATGCAAGTTATTCTGTATGATGTCTTTCTTATTTATGAATTCCTGTGAATAATTCATCTAGCTGATGCACATATTGACTATAGTATTAACTATGTATTAATGTAAGAAACAGAACATCATTCTTCTACCTCTAAGTCCTGTGTAAATAGTACCCTCATTTCTATGTTTTATCTGCCTATTTTATCCCCTGAAATAGTAATTTCAAGAGAGCAATCATTCTGTACCATAGTTATATACACCTACACTTCAGCTGAATTATGCAGTTGTGGGTTTATGTGAATGAACAGCGAGTGCTTTGTACGAGCAACTTGTTAATATTTCAAGTGTGATTTGGAAAGGGAGAGTAGATTTTCTTGATCTCATGTGCTGTGGTATGTAAAATCACAGTAAATCTCCAAGTTCATAAGACAGCATTCTGGTCCCAATAAAGAAGAGTATGGATTAAACAGCTAATGTTGCTAATTCCTAGTGTGTAAGTATTATTTTGGTGCCATACTGCTTCTTTCAGGAAACAATCCTTTTTTTTGTTCAAAGGTATGTCCAATAGACATCCTTAAATGATATAGATATTATGTATTTAAATAAACTTTTTAAAGGCAAAATGTAATGCCAGTCTTTGGTATAGCTATGTAATAATACATAAGACAATGATAAATTAAAACCAGTCTTAGAGCTCCAGGTGAATTTCTTTAAGACTTTGAGCTGTGCTCCTAAAATACACAATTCAAATGGACTCCCCAGATAGACTAATCTTACAGCTATTAAGAAGGATGTGGAAAGGGTAAAGACCTTCAGTATATTGTCCCTGTTTTTTGTTTGGAACAAAGTGTGCTAATGCACAAATTTCACTGAATTCATTCATAAGTAAAGGAAGAAGTTGGGAATCTGCTTGGGATAACTTTCAAATGATCAAGTCAGGATCATTCACACCTGAAGGTCCATAAAGAAGATGCATCTGGCTGAGGCACTTGACATTCGCTAACCAGCTTTTGAGATGAATTTTGGAGTTCTGAAGGAATTGCAGAAGTATGAAAACTGTGAATAACTTAGGAGTATTTGAAAAGGACTTGTAGCTAAAGGGCCTGTCAACCTGATATGATCCAGGTGAAGTATTGGAAAAGGGCAAAAGATTTCGTCAATAAAAAATTAAACTATAGGAATGCAATTAATTTTTGGAAGATTTAACTCTTTGAGAGATTGCAGATGCAATCATACCCCATAGATATCATATGCTTTAGCTGTTAGAAGGCATCCAAGCAAGCACAACATGCTTCACTTAAAATAGCTGGCCCTTGAGCACGCATTGTCTGAAACTGATGAAATACAATAGCAGTGAAAAATGATCATCCAGTGAAGCTGTTCATGTCTTTCAAAGGAAAGTGATGCCAGATTGATGCATAACCTGGATTAAAATATCAAATCACCATGGACAAAATATGCAGATACCACAGAGTTTGACAGCATGACAGATAATGATGCTGAAGTCGCACAGAGTAACATGAATAATTTGGTAAACAGAACAAACCCATACAATTAGCTGCAATTTTAATATACTCACATGCAGAGCTGTATGTATGAAAAAAAATCAAGTTATAAGTATGGAGGGGAGGACAGTATCCTTGAAAACAGCAACTTTGAAAAGTGCTTATAAATCATCTTGAACAACTGAGTCAACACACACTTCTAATGTGATGTGTGAGGTAAACAGGATTAACAAGAATTTTGAAATCTATTCAGGAAGGCAGTGTGTAGGAGTAAGAAGGCAATTTTTTGTTTATATAAGCACAGATGAAGCCAGCACTAGAATATGCTTACAAGTCAGGTGTTAAGTGTTTCTAACGCTGGGAGAAATGGAGAAGGTGTAAGAAGAAAGCCACAAAGATTATCGAATGCTGGGAGAAAAAAGCCTTACTGTGAAGGACAGAATTAATGCAATTTGTTAAGCTTATCAAAAAAGTTTGAAAGGTAACTTGACTGTAGCCCAGGAACACGTGGAGAATATATCATGTATTAAAAGGCTTTTTAATCTTGGAGAAGAGAGCATAAGAAAAAACAAGGACTAGAGGCTACAGGAAACATTCAAACTATCAATTATACAAAGATCAGTATGTCAATTAGTCAGCAGAACTGATCTGATGCATCTCCATTCTCAGAGTCTTTAAACTGACGCTGTTCCTTTCCAAAGGACAGGGAGTTGCCTGGTTAAGACTGTTGCTCTCAGACCCAGAGAACACCTCCTCCTTCCATGCAATATGGTTTAGAATATTCTCACACCACATGATGTTTATTCTATTCTTACACAGAAACAGGATGGTCTTAGGGAAAAAAAAAACCAACACAAATATTTTTAATGGTAATGTATCCAACATAATTATGTATAAAACTGAAGAAGAATGAAGCATGTAGCAGTAGGAAATAGTACTTTCTGATTATGATTACAAAATAAAAATTGTCATACAAGAGGGAACATTTTTTTTTTATTAACATGAAAAACCCACTAGATGGCACTGAAACATCCCTTTACAAGTCCTCTCACTTCGACCAACAGCCTGATTATCCTAATTTTTTAATCAAGACTAAAGGAATTTATGAACCAGAGCATGAAGATTCCAAGTGACATAAAATAGGATGAGTTTTCTTTCTTTCTGTTTATTGTACACAATATACCGTTCACTGTTTAGTTTATGATTTTCTTCATTATCTTTATGCACTTAAATGTTTGGAGACTTTGTTTAAGGGAAGTTAATCAGTGGCAAATTACATCAAATGCTCCTTAGAATATGGAATTGAGCACCATTCCAATCCATAGTTTGATTATTGGCTAGGCCTTGTTCTCCTCCTGCTGGAGTAAATTTAGCTGAATAAACTACAATGCTCTATTTTAAAGTGAAATGGAGGCTGTGGGCTCCTCTCTCTCTAGGACATGGCATTAAAACTTATTGGAAGTTTATTAACACAATAGCAGGAATTATCATTGCAGCAAAATCCAAGAATTAAGTAGCGTATTTGAGAACTCTTTTCTGGAATTTCATCTGTATAATGAATTATTTACAGATAAAATGGATTCCTTTAAAGCTGCTTCTTCCAGACAAGTAGATGTCGCCTTTAAATACCCAAGGCATTAAGTGGGAAGAAAGGAATCAGCTCTCATTTCACATTTCCAAAGAAAATTTTAAGATTATTGGCTATTCAGGCTGACCAACTTCTGAGAATGATGATAAGAGTGGTGATAAAATCAGGGAATTACTGTATAGGTCTTTTCAAAGAAATGCAGAGGGTGTATAGTGTAGTATAACGCATCCAATGTTTTAAAATACGTAGAAAGTATTATGTTTTCTGATTAAAATTTTTAGGGAAAAACAAAAGAAGAAAAAGAAATGCAAACTTTCTGCAGATTACAGTCTCATGCTGAAAACACATTCCACCCCTACACATAGCAGGGTGACTGGAGGTGACTATGAGCGTCGATGTGCTTTGAGTTTGGCCCTGCAGAGAATCAGAGCTGGCATAGCCCCTCCTTGGAACTCAAAGTCTCTAAGTGTTTTTGACAGTTTGAGCTTTAGAAGGTTTATTTAGTGAGCCAGGTGAAAACTGTTCTTTTGCAGAAGGACTACTAAATGTAATTGTTTTTCGGCCCAGAATATAGATGCTTTGCTACACAAAGGGCTACTAACAGCAGCCTGGTGTAGAATATAAAAAATGCATCTAGAAACTTGATAAATTTAGCCAGAAAAATTCACCAGCTGAACAACCAAATAACTACAAAAGTCATTGGGTTAGGTGCTGAAAAATCCTAAGCAGAAAAAATAAGAATAATGGGAATTTGGAAGGTTGGGCTACCACCACAATACGTAAGCACTACTCATCAGATG
Source organism: Pitta sordida (assembly GCA_013390025.1). NCBI lineage: Eukaryota > Metazoa > Chordata > Aves > Passeriformes > Pittidae > Pitta > Pitta sordida. The sequence goes on from WEKX01020279.1 coordinate 582,145, forward strand.
CAATCAATAAAGGAAGCAGAGCAACTACTTGTTTAAGTACTCTACTGACAAGCAAGACATGGTCATTAGACACTGAATATGAGCCTTTGCTCAGTTACCATATTGCAGTAGCACTTTTAACTTTAGAGTAGAGAATTGGAGACATTTTGTTACTTCTCTTTACCCAGAATCATTTAATTGCATTGTCATCGCTGGAAATGGTTGTGTAGCTTGGCTGCTAAACCTGTTATCTTTTCCATGGAGATCACTTGCAGTTTTTTTTACTTACAATAAGCTTCAGGACAGGCCCTCGCCTGTCTCTTGCTTCAGTTCAGTCAGTGGAAAAACCCTTTTTTGTGTTACCAACCGCTATCAAACTGAAGATGACTGTGGTAATTTCATTCTGTGGTCAGGTATTGTAGTGGTTTTCTTGTTAGTCCTTGAAACCACTGTTAATAATAATGAATAAAATAGCATGAAAATGCAGTAGCTTGAATAGTTTTTATAAGAAACAAAACAGTTGCATTTTAATTCTTTTTGTTTGTATAGGATTTTTCCTCTTTGCTATAACTTTTCCTTGTTCCAAGAACAGTAACATGAGGTCAAGGGGGGGACATTCTACAGCTAAGCCATATGTTTGGGTTCTGTGTATATAATTCTGCATGTATATGTTCTGCAAGGTATATAACATACAACCTGTCATTAAAAATACATATTCTTATTAGGTCATCTGTGAAACAATTCATGAAAACTGTGCATATTTTCATGGCAATCTGATAGTGCCCTTATCTTTAACATATCTATTAAATATGACAAAATATTTGGATGTTTTGAATTCAGTATTCAAAAGATTACTTATCCTCAAGTTTGAGAATTTTAAAGAAAATTCAATTTCAGAAGTGCTGTATATGTCCAAAATTAGGTTATTAATAAGACAGCGAGGACAAATACATTTTTATACCTGAAGAAATTAGTATGTTTTACATTCACCTTGCAACAGCTGGTTTAGTCTGGCATTATACTTTTTTCCAGAGCTGTTGAGGGATTTCTTTACCCCAATAGGATTTGTATTGATTTCTACTTCACTTTTTTGGTGATCTTTGTTCTTGCTTTTTTTTCTTGTATTGATTCTGAAAGCTCTAGCTATTTGGGTTATTACAAATTTTGCTATATTTATGCTGTAATTCTACTACAATAATCAAGAAGTCAGACTCTAATAGACTTTCACACACACACACATCAGGTTCCAGCAAAGCAGCTGAAAGTTCAGTTGTACATTTCTGAGAAGATCATGCCATACTTTTTTTCCACGTGACTCAGAGACATTAATTTATAGTTCTAATTGATAGTTATTGGATGCCATTGCTCATTCTGCATACGTCAAATTCATATTTGGAATATTGATGTAAGACAATGAGCTCTGTTTTGTTTCATATCTGAGTATTTCATCTAAATGGAATTAAGAGCTGTATAAATATGAGACCACTGCAAAAGAAGTGCCAGGATTCTTTTAAATAAAAGAAAATATAAGTAGATAAAGTTTAAAAATTAGCTTTTCCTAGTTGACTAACAAATATGCTTAGCACAAGCAAGTTCCCTTAAGTGAATAAAACTACCAGGCTAAACTCAGCTATTCTAGAAAATAAAAAATTTATACATTTTCTGAATTAAACCCAGAAATAGAGCTGCTTTAGGTTTCTCTAGATGTTCTGATATGCAACTGTATTATTTTATCAGGACACCCTGGATTTGATCAAAACCCACAAGCAGTAGTTGCCTAACTTTAAAAGTCAGATGGCCTCATAGAAGTCAGAGGGACTAAGTTGTTTAACATCAAGCAATCCTAAGAGAATTTCTCTTGGGGAAGAAACAAAAAATATTCTTATAAGGATGTCAGCTCCAACAACACTGTTATTAAGAAAAATAATTCCTACGTCTTAGAATTATGCTGGCTAACCCAGTGGATCAGAAGACTCTTTGATACCAGTGCTACAGATCAAACCTTGCCAGACTTCAAACTGCAGCTGTGTCCCAAGAGAAAAAAACTTTCTCCATCACAGGCAGAATTTGGTCAGCTTTCAAAAGCGATTTATTCCTCCCTTCTTAATAAAACATCTTTTGCAGTTCTATGTGTTGCAGACACCTTCTTGTAGCTTTGAGAGCTCTGGGTGTAGAAAAACTAGTAAAGACCAACTCTTTGTCCCACTCCTAGGTGGGAAGAACATCGAAAAATATTTGCACACACAGTGGGATGTGTTGAGATGATGCCCACAGAGTGGACTGAGGTTGAGAAGAGTGAATGTTTTCACATGGTCTTGTACCTGAATGATAAAGTCAGCTCCTACTGTGGGCTGGGAACTGCTATAGCAGTTATACATCCTACATACGTGAGTAGGGATCCTGATTCAATTAAAATTCTGCACCGTTCTCTAGAAATGTGGACTTTTCATTTAGCATAAGGTTTTATCTTTACTCTCAAGAGCTGAAGTTAGTACTCAGTATTTGGTGAGTTGTGGGAGAGGAATAAAAGATTTCTTGTGTAATCAGAAGGCAAGTACCAAGAAATGGACTGGGTTAACAACAGTGGAGGCATCTACAGCTCAGTAGGTTGGAAACTACTCTGGACTGCCAAAGAGCATTGCTGTTTGCTGGATGGCTGTTGAAGACAGGGATGAAACACAAAACTCCCACCACTTTTAACTGAATAAACTTTTATTTTAATAAACAGCAAAGGCAGATACAAACTGTGAATTAATCAAACAAGAAAACAAGAAATAGATGCAAATCTGATAGACCCTGAATAAAATAGTTTAAAGATACTCAGACTTGCTCCTGTGACACTCCATATCACATGCCATGTATTATTCACTTCCCTGAAGACTTCTTTTGTGATAAATTCTGGAAAAGGGAAAGAACTGAATTATAGATAATGAAATCTTATGAGTTCTGTATGTTTTTTTACACAGAAATTTTTAAACATTGAGGTTTTTTTCTTTCTGGAGAAATTAATGATAAAACAGATAAAGTACAAGTAAGCTCCATTACTTGAACAGAAACTTAGTGATATAAATGTGTCATGACTGTCATTCTGCTATTGATGGTAGTGGCAGTTGCATCTTCATACAGCTCAATCAGAGGCTCAAAAATGAGCCTTTAAATCTCCTTAGTTCCCCACATGGGACTTGAAAATATCTTTTTCTCTCTGTATTGTTAGATAGATGGACAATCAAGAAATTTGAAATTTGGCTTGACATTTATAGAAAAAACGAATTTGAGTAAGATTTTGTATGGAATTTCTGAGTGGACAAAATAAAATACTACATGAAAGGATTCTATACTCATTCTATTTGTCCATATTCCCCCCTTCCGTTTAACTGGCCGCTGGAGATAAAGTGTAACTTAGGACATAAATGCATAATATTTTGCAGCTTTCAATAATCTAATGATTTGTATTAGTCCCCCAAACACATCTTTCTTGTTCTGAAAACACATCTTTCAATTTTTCTCTCTGCTTTCCTTTTCTGTAAGAAATTATATTTCTGGACATTTGGAAATAAGCTAAAATGTGTTTATTGGAGTGTGCCTGTAAGGTGATGGTGTCTAGATATGTACATAGTATAAAAAAATGCTTACCTAAAACCACTGCTAATCATCCTAAATGACACCTTCAAAACTAAAATTATCAAACACTAAAAAAACATAATGAAAACGGCATACCATTTGCAGAATTTCGATTTCTGTTTGAAGAGTCTCACAGACACTTTCCCAATTATCATCTTTGCATTTTTCCAATTCTTTCTTAAGTCTATGTCCAAGAAACAAAGAAATGTTCAGGTCAGAGAACTGCTGCTGGGCAGCTGTTTTTTCATCTTTGATCCCAATTGTCCATTTGAATTGTATGAGAAAAGCCTCATTGATCTGTTTTCATGATCAGGATTTGTTAGTTTTGTAGTTGCCCGTCCAATATGCTGCTCTTCTACAATATTCTTGGATTTTGTTCAGCACTGGTAGATGTGATGGCAATGTAAGGAACTTCATTTTGAGTCTTTTCAAAGTACATATATCTTGACTAAGTACTTTGTTAGATAAATTTCTGGACTGTGTTATTTTCATAAAGTGTGAAAGATTTAGGGCCTCATTAGTCATCACTTTCCTTATTTAAACGTGTGAATTTGAATGTTGAAACTTAGGAAGTACCATATGTTGCCGTTCTTACATTTCCTGGGTACTTGTAATCACTGATGGAGACAGAGTGTTTCATTAGATGGGTTCTCTGCCTGACCCTCTGCCATCACCACTCCTTACCCCTGCACAGACTCCTCTGCTTTTGCTGTTGTTCTCTCCCCACTGCTCCCATTATCCTTCTGCACTTACTGTTTCCCAACAGTCCCAGCCAGGAGTCCTCCAACTTTTCTACAGGAAGGATTACTTTTAATGTAGCTATTTCTCCATTCAAAAGGTCATCTAATCCTGCTAAAAGGAGACACCTAAACTTTGCACATCAGTAACTGTAGTGGTTTAAATTCATGCTTTGTAGGCCAAGAGGAATCTATGCCAGACCTTCCAGTAGTCTGATAAATACAAGGTGATGAGATTATACTGAGTCTTTCCATGCCTGTCGTAAGAAAAGCATAATGACAAAGGTAAAGTTGTTTACTACAGTTGTTTAATGCAGTTTCAGGAAACAATGTGAATATTCTGGGACATAAAGACTGAGAAGAGGAAAAGTATTTATTCTGCTTGCCATTAAAAAGCTAAACTGATGCATCAAAGCAGGACCTTGTTTATTCTGAAGTTGAAAGAGGTAGCCACCACTTTCTTTTATATAATGTAATAGACAACAGAGTATTTAACCCTCTTATAGAGATGATACACCCCTTTAACTGTCCTACTCCAGAAAGAGCTAGTTTTCTGCACAATACAATGGCTTTATCAAAAGTAAAAAGTGTATCTTTATAGGAGAGGAATAGCTTAGTCACACTGCAGCATTAGAGTGATACATATTTGCATTTTATACAGGAAGAGTAAAATTAACTCAGAATCCAGTCTTGTGCTACATATATTACCATCAATATGGAAAAAGTATGAACTCTGTGTATTTGTATTATAAAGGAGTAAATACCTCTTCTTTCAGAAATATTTCTCACAACACATATAAGTAACAAACAAAAGGAGACTTTGAAATACACTTCAAGAAATGAAATATTTACTGCACTGTAGTGCACTGTTAGTTTACAGACCAGTTCATTCAGAGAAGTTAATTTCAAGGTCTAAGATCAGCTTGTGAGTGTGATTAAATCAGCTTAACTTTGTTGCCCTCTCTCCTCATTTTTTTCTTTGTTAGTGTGGTATTAGAACCCTGAGACAACTGATTTGAAGAAAATCAGTCNCAAAAGCCCTTTAACTTTACTTTAGGAACATACATAGTTTGTTGATCTCAGAGGAAGTGTTCTCTCATTGTCTTCCACATTGTGAAACTGATGTTATTCCACTAGTTGTCAGTTAAGAATGATACCAGTCCATGTCAGTCATACATCAAGGATAAGATAAGCAGTAGGAGTTGCTTATCTGTGTCTCAGGATTGTGAATTACTTGCTATCAGTGAGGTGCTTTGAAACTAACATTTTGTGTATGGATTTTTAAAATTTTATTTCAAATATTTTATACAACTTTTAAACGTAGTGACAAGACAATTTCTTACATAGCATCAGGTAGTGGTGATAAAAGACATTCATTCAAATGTGGTGTTTAATTCTTACATTAATCAATTGATTCTGCTTTCAGGTCTTCTTTCTTTCTTATTTAGGAGCTAGATAATTACAATATGTGCCAGGAATATTATACTCACAAAATAAGGGCTGTCTGTTAGGTTACAGTCTACAAAATTAATGCATTGGAGACGCCTGAGTTACTGAATAAATGATGAAGTTTTACCAGAAGGAATGTGAGACAATGGAACTATTAAAAAAAAAAAAAAAAGCTTAACGTGAAAGCAGATTTAGTTTTTCCATTTTACATTTAAGATAAGCAGGATATTCATATTCATCTTTCCACTATCAGATTGAATGTGCAAACCAATTATTCATTAAACCATACTGTCTAGATGGAAGGCAGGTTTTCTGTCACCTTTGGAAATGGAAAGAGATGTAAGTTTTGCCAGAACAAGGATTAATATGACAATTATATCCTCTTTATGACTATGATAAAAAGCAGATGTCTTTTAGAAAAAATAATCTGAAAAATTGCCTTAGCATTTGGTCCTTCATGTCCTCTGGTCTTGTTTGATTTTTGCCATTTTGGTCTCTTTTGTGACAATAAATATATCTTTAAAATAAGTTACAGTGCATTGCACTGCAGTAACCGTGTACCGGTAAGTGACAGAGCACAGGTAATGGGCTCTAGTGAACAGCTGGAGCTCAAATGCCTTATTGCAAGAGCAAAATCTAGTCCTAAATCAAGTAGAGGGACAAACCATCAGCATTTTCTGGATGCTGTCTTGTGCTAGACTGAGCTCTGCTATGAATGGCCCATTTTATGTTTTTCTTGAATGCCAGAAGTGACAGAGATGAAGAAGGAGGAGACCACTGATGGTGATCGATTCTGCAGCTTTGAAATGAGCCCAGCTATTAGATGTCATTGGCATTTTTGGTTGATATGCTCTTCTGGAATTTCAGCTGTATATGCACAAGGCAAATAGGAAAAATAATTATGAAATCAATACATGCTGGTATAATAAATTGAACTGTGAAAAAATTAATGTTATTGTCAAACAGATTGCTCTGAAAATCATCTATAGAGTCAAAGTACTGGGTGAAGACTTCAGTATCCAAAACTTGCATTCCAAGAATAATTTTATGTAAAGAGGTCTCAAAGGGGAAATAATTTGTGTGGAAGGCAGGTTTAATATGCAGTTTTAGTCCTTTTTTTTTTCTCTAAGTGGGGATGAAACATGGAATGGCAGAAGGAGCACATTGTCTCTTATTTCTGTCTTGCAGAGACAAGTAAAACATATTTTTTTCATATTCTCCTTCTTGTCTTTGCCTTATTTATGACCACCATGTTATTTTTAAATCATAAATTGGAGGCAAAACATTATGGTGTATCATAAACCAGAATAGCTTGACATTGATATACAGGGCACAGACGTCATGGTACAAGATTAAATTCCCCAAGAAATTATATACAACTTGAGAGTACATATGTTGATTTTCATGAATTTTATCATAAACATCAGGAAATACATTTTTCAAGGTTTCAAAACTTTATTCAGACTGAAGAAAAGCCTCAAAGACTTTGGTTTATTGTCTCAAGCTGAAGTAGAGGTAATACATTGAGATGATTCACTCTCAGTTCAGTACTGGGACTAAATTAATGTGTATATTTCTATAGTGAGAGCAAGATTTTGCTGGGTGTTTACAATTTGCTGACACTACTAAACAGCAAATGATATTGATACAACTGAAGAAGTCAGTGGATTTCAGACTATTATCAATTGATTGAGGGAGGGAGAAAACAAGTCCTAAGTGGAATTTAGTATCTGAAATATAAACTCAAGTACTTGAGTTACACAATTAAAATGTAAAGATCTGTGTTTGATGGAGCAGAAAGAGAAAAAAAATTAAGAAAGTGATCTAGGAGTAATAATAAATGCTAGGAAGAGGACGAAACATGAAAGCAAAGAGGGCACTAGACCACATAACAATGGAAATTAAATGTAAATTAAAAGAAATAGAGCTACCCTAGATAAAATAAAGTTTCAGCTCTTGCTGTCCTGGATCAAATGCTGAATGTAAAATACATAATTATCATTGATTAAAGCCTGCATTTGTGAATGCTGTCACACAACTATTTATAGGAGTAGCTAGAGGTCTTGAAGAATTTAGTGTTATTTTTTTTAATTTATTTTTAAGTTATATTCCCCAAATACATAAAACTCCAGAAATCCTTAAGGAATGTATTATTATAGATGAATAAACATGGAAAGGTTAAGGCACACTGACTTAAACTGTGCATTTAGGATGAAATTTTCTTTTGTGTAGACAGAAACCAAAGTTTTATATGGACTACTTTCCATAGGAACTGTAAGAATGAGTTACCTAGGAAAGAAAAAACATACAAGCATCAGAGATGTGAAAATGAAACGTGTTCCTAGGAGTCAATAAGATTCCTGTTGAGGCAGGGAAAGTAAATAGGGGTCAGTGATCCTTCTCATTCAATTAATTTGATTTTTCTATTGTACATGGAAAATTGGATCTTAATCTGGATATATTAATGCACCTACCCTATTGCTGAAATTAGTATCTCTATAATGTACTGTTCTCTTCATGTATATCATTTTCTCAGAGCTAAAAGGGATTTAGAATTGTCCTTGTTTCCTTCTGCATTATGGGCTCTCCACACTCTGCTCATCTTATAGGTTGAATGAATCTTTTGGACAAGTAGCTGAGAGATTTGTACACAACATTTTTACATCCTCCTGCCTTTTGTTGGAAATAACTCTTGCTTTTATCTTGTCCACAGCCATATTTACTTTTGAGGTTTATAGCTGTATTTTTCTTACAAAGTATGGCCAGGCCTCTCCTTTCCTTCCAGGTATCCATTGCTGAAGTCCTTAGCTGCATATAAGCAGATAAACTTGCACTGTATATACATAATTATCTTGGTCCTCTACAAGGTGTTGAGTTTTGTGATTGTCTTACAATATTGTCTTAAAATACTTTGGAGTGGAAACATTAAACAAGACCAGCTGTGACTGGAGTTACCTTCTCTGAGACACAGAATTCCTACTTTCAAACCTATTCCTGTTGCCATGGTTAGACATTTCCTTACTTTATTTTTTTAAAATGTCTTCCCCGGGTTAACTCGTAGTTTCCCACATGAGATAACATCAAATACTTTATTAATGTCTAGATGGATGGCATATGAATTTTCCTTGTCTAACGAACATGTTGTCTTATCAAGGAAAGATATCATTAGTCAGATCTGATCTACTGTTCGTAAATTCATACTGCAATTCACAATGGCAACCTTTTTTAGCATAATTCAAACTATAATAGTTCCACTAGGCACTGCTATTAAAAAGAAAAGCTCAAAAAAATCAATGAGGAGATTGCCATTGAAAAGCTCATTTTGGTCCATATATGTTACTCCGGAGACTGAGATCTCTTGATTATAAAATTTAGCACAAAATTAAATTGCAAATATTTTATTTATCCACGAAAGCCATGCATGGTCTCAGGCAGTCTGCTAAGTTAGAATGAAACATTTGTTCAGCTCTAATAAATATATTTCCTGTATGATTTGTATGAAAGAAAGAATGACTTTTTTCTTCCTAATTTTGATAATAGAGTTTCTTTTTCTGCATCATAAAGTATAAGAAGCAATACTATATTTTGGGATTTAGACAAGTATACAAAGCCTTGAACTATTTACAAAGTAAGCAGATTTCATGCATTTCCTTTCTGCCACTTCTTTTCTGAAGTAGAAGAGAAATTCAGGTTTCAAAGAAATATTTTATCCTTAGTCTACCTTTTAAATAGTGTGAAAAATCAGTTTTAGACAGAAATGCTCTTAGTCTAAGTGAACCTCAATTAAAATTATTTCTAGGCTGCTTTACTTAAGGCAACACATAAATTTAAAATTAAAATGTGAAAGAAGGTAAATAATTAATAAAGTAATTACAATTAATATAGTAGTGAAATGACATAGTTAGGAATTTACTGGTGTTAGTCTCTGCTTGACTCCTATGTTGTTCCACTCAAGGGATGTTACTTGCTACCTGCCAGGGAAATGGGACTCAAGAGAGCTGATGCCAAAGTTCTTTCCTGCTGTTTTGTGTTTGTGGTTGGCACTGGCAGAACAGATGATTAAAATAAGGCTTTTGATCTTAATTGCAGATCTCTTTGGAAAAAAAAAAGCTTTCTTAAATATTTCTCTGAATTATGCACATATTCCTTGAGAATTGCATTTTCCAAGGTGCCAGCTTTGAGTAAGAGGGTATATTGTTTTAGCCATAACTCTATCCGTGCTTAACACTCAAATTTTGGTTCGCTTTTTTCTGTATCTGATGTGTATTAAAAGAAGCCCATAACTGCAGCACCAACAGCTTTTAGAATTATCAGTGTGCGCTTCTCATGACCTTTTGTAATTCTTTGATGGATTTGAGAGAAATTTTATGAAACTGCAGACATGGTATAGGGCATTTTTTCTCAGATCAAAGATGAATTGCTGTAATTTAAATTAGCTAGCTACACTCTTCAGCTGAAATGCAATTTACTTTTAGATATATACTTAATTGTAATGAAGATTCTTGCCATGCCAGCTACTTTTGATATTGATTTTTAAGCTGGAACTACGAGTGTGATACAGTAACAGACTTGCAGGGTGATCAGGGAGCTACATATATCAGGTTATTGATGCTGACTGTCTCTCACATTTGTTCTAAGGAGGCATTGAAAACATTGGTATTTTTGTCATTTAAAGTGTGGTATGGTTTCCAGCCCCGTAAAACAAGAATCAGACTTTGTGGTTATTTCACAAGAGGAAGATGCATTACTTGTGTCAAAATATTATTATCTTTATATATAATAAAAACGTCTTTCAGTAAAAACTAGAATTCTATTCTTGCAATAAATTTTGTATGGGGAAAAAACCCCTAATCTCGTTAGGCTAAAGAGGGTTGTTTCTCAGACACGGCAGGTTCAATCCCATTGATTTTTAACATGACCAAGATTGACTCCTGCTAAGATATACACTAGTGTATGTGTATATCTCAAGGAGAAACTTCAAGGGTGGAAACTAAGCAATTTCATTCTAAATCCTCGTTTCAACTTCTGCTGTTTGCCTTTCGACCTCCCACTATGCAGCATTGTGCAGATCATGGCTCCATGTTTTTGATGTGATAGATCCTGGAGAATGCTCAGGCACCTGCCAGGGGACTATTTTTATACTCCACTATTTACAGCCTGTAATACTTTAAATCTCCTTTCGTTCTCTTAATTCAGTAGTCCAAATCAAGAAGGGATGAGCAGGCTATGTTAAAGGGAAAGAAAAAACGAATTGCTGGAGTTGTACGAGTCTGATAAGGTTTGGGATGATGCTAAAGAGCACAGCACTATGACAAACGAGGATGGCCTGCTTGGCTCTGCTGAAAAGCAGAATCTATTAGTGCTGACAGGGAAATACAGTAGCATATCTATGTTGCTTCTGGCATCTGAGTTAACTTACTCAGGACTATCTCTCTCTCTCTCTCTCTCTCTCTCTAAAGCATTGAGTTTTTGTGATCAAAAGCAAGTGCAAGATAAAAGTATGTTTTAGGCAAATCTGTCCTAATTTTTTCCCAGTATCTGAAATGAAAAAATATTTCAATGTAAAGAGAATGTATTCAGTATATTATTACAATTCAAGGAGCACTTCCATTTTATGATAGTAGTAATAGCAGTAGGAGCATTTCATACTTTGCACTGGATGCAATTATCAAATAACGTGAGCTTATCTTGACCACAAAAGGAGGCATTTTATAAGGCAATAAAATTTCATCATCCTTCTTGCTTTGGTTGTAAATGACATTTCCTGATTTTGCAGTTAATAGAATTTAATATGTTTTATCCACAGTTTTCCACCCAGATAAAACCAAAGTATCATCCTGCAAAGCTGAGTTATTTTCACTATGTAGAAAGACAGACAAACATGGATTTGATTGATCCCTCAGAATTCAGTGGCAGAGCTGGGAATTTAAAGCAATATGTTAGCTACCTCTGTACCTTACACAGAAGAAACTGAAAACGAATAGAAAACTAATTACACCAATTTGGATATTCAGTTGTGCACCATGGCAGTAAACTACTCCAAGGGAAGTTTGTTATTTAGAAGGAAGCTGACAAGCCCATGTATCACAAACCCTAATATATCACGATTGAATGAATAATGTAAAGGAGTGAATTACAACATGCTCTCTTAGAGAATCGTCACTGTTATTATTATTTACACTGTGTCTTCTATGTATATGTTGAATGCAAATTTTTTGCTACTGTATGCAGGATTGTGAGCTAATTAATTTTTATGCTGAGGGAGTTTTGGCCATGTCTCAACACTACGCCAGAGGTCGAAGAGTCTTAGTAATAGGGCTGATATATAATTTTCTTTCAAAAAATGATATTCAGCAAAAAAATGGGCCGTTACCAAATCATCTTTCAGAAAATTGCTCAGTCTTCTCTGCCAAGTTATAACTTTCCATTGAAAGTTTTCAGCAAAAACACCCACCATCCTATATTCATTTATTTTTATCAAAAGCTTAGAAAGACAGTACTACATATATAGGAAGAAACCCCATGATGGTAATAAAAGTTTTTTCCTTAACAATTTCTGTTAGAGAATCTTTTGGACCAGCTTTTCCAAGAGGAGTTCCTTTGCAGTGACTATTGAGTATTTCTAAATACCCAAAGGAACTTTCACCTAGAAATCATATAATAGGAAACAAGGTCAATTCTGTGATATTGGGTTTTCTCCATTGGAAAGTTGTGGGTTTTTTAAAAAAAATTACATTATTTTCTGTAAAGTGAAAATCTAAATGTCTCACTTAAACAAATTGACAGGAAATGGGTTGTTACCTCTCGGCTCCCGAGAAGCAACATTCATTGTTAAGGGAGACTGTGTAAGGTTTTCTCTCTTGGTTAAGTCTTAAAAATTTGTTCTGGTTTAATTAGAAGGCAAACTAGAACTAATAGTAGAGATCATGGAGAAATGTCTACCCTCAGTAGCTTCCATACAGGGCTCAGCTGACCCGAGGAGGTTACTGTGGTCAAATGATAAAAAATGAATTGTTCTGATTTCAAAGGAATATTNTTTATTTTACAGAGTTCCCTGAATATTTGACACTCCTCCCTGAGGTTCTTTTTTTATGCACAGACTTCCATACATGAACACACAGATCTCAGTAAAGAGATGATAGTTGAATTTGCAACTCAGAGGTTTAGCACCAAGCAAAAGTCCGTCTTTATTAGTTCAAGTCACGTTGCTTGTAAAACATTTGAGGTTTAGTGATACTATAGTATAGGCTAATGGATTTTAAACAGTATTTACGTTGATTTTAAGTTTACTTTGAAACACCAAATTCTCCATTTAAGTATAGGACTTATCAGCAAAAGCAAAAATTTCTTATTCATGTTT